>CAUYUJ010010260.1:22500-29475 GCA_963575745.1 Prorocentrum cordatum | reverse complement strand
TAGTAGTCGTCGTCGTCGTCGTCGTCGTAGTAGTCGTATTGGTAGTAATAGTAATGGTGGTGGTGGTAGTAGTAGTAGTCGTATTATTCGTAGCACTCGTAGTAGTAGCCTTATGCCCAGTGTTAGCATTATTACTAGTACTATTCTTCATCGTCAGCAGCATCACGAAAATACACAGCTCCCCCCGTTCAGATTGCGCGTAACCTGATGAACCCTTTGGGGGGATCTAGGTCCACTACGTCGCCCGTGGGCGGAGAAAGAAGACACCGCGCCATGGGAAGAGATGGGCGGGATGTGTAGGATGTCAGATATCGCGCGAGCGCAACTAGCTTGTCATCCTCCTCTCCCCTCCTCCTCTGCCTCCTCCTCCTTCCACTCCTGCTACCCTCCAGCATCCTCCTGTTAGCCCTTCCCTGGCAAGAAACTATGACCGCGTAGTTGGCGTAGGGGTTGAAGGCCATGCCGTTGGCCACGGCGGCGTGGAGGTTCACGCGGCAGACCCAGAGGCAGTACCTCAAAGGAGTTGCGTCTCCCATGTTACTCCGAGCACGTCACGATCGGTTCGAGTGAGTAATGTGTATTCTGCGCGGCCCATCCCCCCACCCGCTCCTTTCCCTCATCCATCCCCTGCCCCTCCTCTTCATCCTCCTCCTAATCGTCCTCTCCCCATTTCCCTGCTCTCCTCTGCTCTCCTCGGCTCTCCCCCCTGCCCTTTGTCCCCCTCCGTTTCTCCTCCCCTTCCGTTTCTCCTCCTCCTCCTCCTCCTCCTGCTCCTTCCTCCCCTCCCTCCCTCCACCCTCCTCTCGTTCCCCCCCCCCCCCGCTCGACGCCTCCAAGGCACAGCCTCATCTCTTCCCTCCTCTCGCACAACCTCTTCCCCTCTGATGTCCCATCATCTCCTCCTCCCCTCCTACCCCCTTCTGATCTCCCTTCGCTTTTGTCCGTCCTCTCCCCCCCTCCAATCCCCCTCATCTTCCAATCTCCTCAGATCCCGTCTCTTCCCATCTCTCTTCCCCGCTGTTCCCCTTCCTCATGTGCGCGCCCGCGCCCGTAACGCTCGCAATCACACCAATCACCTTCGTCATCACCGCCGCTGCTGCTGCCAACGCCACCATCATCGCCGTTGTCTCCATCGTCACGTCATCGCTATTACCGCCATCGTACTGTCCACCATCGTCCTTAGAGTCAACAACATCATCGTCAGCACCATCATCATCGTTCGATCGTTGCCATCATCAGCATCGCCGTCGACGAACGCGTCGTCGTCGTCGTCGTCGTCGTCGTAGGCGATCTCGTCGTCGTTGTCGTCGTAGGCGAACTCGTCGTCGTCGTCGTCGTGAACCATCATCACGGGTGTCCGCGTGCGCTTTCGGCCATGCCTTCACTAGCGCACATGTCGGCACACACGAGAAATCTGGTACAGAAGCACGCCTCCGCACGCACCCTCCGCAGCTGTTGTCCAAGGGCTCCCAATTTCGCGCTTCGCGCTGCGCGAAGCGCGAACAACTTCGCGCTCTCGCGCCGCCCCCAAAGGGGAGAAGAGGAGGAAGAGGAGAAGGGGGAGGAGGAGTGAGGCCCGCGAAGCGCGAAGCGTGACTAACTTCGCGCCATCGTGGGAGCCCTTGTTGTCTGACATCCCCGCAATCTTCGCACGCACGCACTTGCGCACTCGGATACTCCTGCACGTACGCGCGCGCACCACGTCCGCGTGCAGCGGCCCGAAGGCACGTCCGAGCATGACGTGCGCAATGCAGCCTCAGAAGAATAAGACGCCGGAGGCGCAGGAGAAGGAACATGATAATCGTGAGGGGCTGGTGGATGACGACGAAGGGAGCGTCGAAGAGAGTGTGATGAGAAACGCGAGAACGACGAAGAACGCGAGGACGACGACGAGGAGGGCGAGTTGGAGGAAGCGGTGAGGACGACGGGGCGAGGATGAGCAGCTGCTGCACCAGAAGCAGGACGAGAAGCAGGAGGAAGAGGGAGGAGCAGGAGCAGCACAAAGAACGACGACGAGGCTGCGGCTGCAGGCGGCGAAGGAGGAGAAGTATGAGGGGGGCGGCGACGAGAGGTCACGTATCTGCCCTTCCACGTTCGTACTGCTGCTAGGTCAGGCCTGCCTCGTTGTCCTGCCTTTCTCTTGCACGCGGACGCTACAAACGTACTTCCTAAACTTTGCCGAATGTACAAAAAACGACGACGGCCAGCAGCAAGGGCAGCAGCAGCAGGAGCACACCGAGCAGGAGAATGGAGGAGGACCACCTATAAGAGGAGGCGGCGGCGGCGGCGGACGGTGATGAGGAGGAGCAGGAGGGCGAAGACGTCCCCCCACCGCACCTCTGCATCTCGTGGAAGTACACGAACAGGCGGTCGGGGGAGACGTCGCGCGCGGAGAAGCAGCCTCTCTGGCGGTGCCCGCCAAGGAGGGGGCGGCACCCAAGCAGCCCGCAGGGTGGTCCCGCGGGGAACGATGGGACAATCTGCCCATCCTTCTCCTATTCCTGCCCTCTTACATGACCCCCACCGCAGAATCTGGAGTCGAGTTCTCCTCCCCCGCCTCTTTCTCACAATCACATTCCCCCAACTCTCTCTCTCTCTCTCTCTCCTCCAGTGTCCTCCTCCTTAATTTCCTCCGCCTCCTCTTCCTCCTCCTGCTCCTCCTCCTCCTCATCATCTTATCATCAGCAACATCATCAGCATCGTAATCCTCGTCCTCATCACCATCAGCATCATCAACATCATCATCACCAGCATCATCATTATCATCACCATCATTATCGTCGTCATCATGATCATCATCATAATCATCAGCATCATCGTCACCATCATCATCCAGATCCTCATCGTCACCAGCATCATCGTCACCATCATCATCCAGATCATCATCGTCACCAGCATCATCACCACCACCACCACATCATCATCATCATCATCATCATCATCATCATCATCAACATCGTCACCATCACCACCATCAGCATGAGCATAATCAGCATCATCAGCACCGTCGTCGTCAGCATTTTTGCGATCCTAATCATCATCATAATCATCATCCTCATCATCATCATCATCAACATCATCATCATGGTCACCACGGTAAGCAGCCGCAACATCATCATCAACATCATCATCATCATCATCATCAACAACATCATCGCCATTACCAGCATACCCGTCGTCATACTCATCATATTCATCGTAATCAGCAGCATCGTCGCCAACATCAAAATCAACATCGTCATCCGCATCATCATCAATGCCATCACCGTCACCGTCATGATCAACATCATCAACATCATCATCATCATCGTCGTCATTATAATGATAATCATCATCAACATCATCAGCAACATCACCGACATCATCAGCATCTCCATCATCAGCATCAACATCGTCAGCATCAGCACCGTCACCACAATCATCAACATCATAATCATCAGCGGCATCAGCATCATAATACTCATCGTCATCATCATCAGCATCGCGATCATCATCATCAGCAGCAGCATCAGCATCAGGACCAGCATCAGCGTCATCATCATCAGCATCATCATCGGCATCGTCGTCTCCACCACCATCATCATCACCAGTATCATCAGCATCGACATCCTCATCCTCATCATCGTCATCATCACTAGTATCGTCATCATCATCAGCAGCAGCAGCATCAGCATCCTCAGCATCATCACCACCACCACCACCATCATCATCAGCATCAGCGTCATCATCATCATCAGCATCATCATCATCATCATCATCGTAGTCATCATCATCATCATCATCATCATCATCATCATCATCATCATCATCATCATCATCATCATCAGCATCACCATCGTCATCATTGTCATCATCAGCAGCATCATCACCATCATTATCATCATCGTCATCATCCTCACCACCACCTCCATCATCATCATCATCATCATCTGCAGCAGCATAAACATCAACATCGACATCCACATTCTCTCCGCCAACTCCTCCCTCCGTCTTCATGCCCATTCTCCTCCTCCTCCTCCATCCTCCTTCTCCTCCTCCTCCTGCTCCTCCTCCTCCTCTTCTCCTCCTGCTCCTGCTCCTCCTCCTCCTGCTCCACATCCTCCTCTCCCAGGCTTGTGTTGCCTCACGGATGTCCAAAAGTCTACCCCGGGCCTTCGCCCATGCTCTCTTGAGATCACTGAGCGGTTCTAGGCACGGCAGCTTCTCAGCTGATGTCTTCGTAGCTGCTAAACACATCAGAATTGCAGGATACCCTGCTGCCAGTCATGCCGAGGACTTCATGCAACTGCTGGACACAGCAAACACTATGCCCCAAACCTGGAACATGCTTCAGTCGAAACGGCTGCGCCTTGTTTGCCATGGACGTGCAACTAGGTGCACGCATGCATTCAGGGATGCCCACTTGAATCCACAACGAATCACAAATACAAGGGCCCACTTGAATTCTCAACTACACTAGCCTTGTGAATTCACGAATACACGGGCCATTTCAATTCACAACTACACGGGCCATTTGAATTCACAACTACACGGAATGGTGGACATTCATTGATCTACGGGCCCACTTGAATTCACAACTACACGGGCCATTTGAATCCACAACTACAAGGTCCCGATTATGTGCCCCTGGACGACCTCAGAGGCCCGAAAGCGACCACCTGAATTTACACTAAACTGCTCGTCTGGGGCTTCCCCTGGTGCCATAACTGTGATACTGAGGAGGAGCATCAAAAAGAAACATTGGACGAGGAAACACGTGGGGGTCGGTCCAATGGAATCCGTGTAGGAGGCCAAATCGGAAGAAGAGGAAACACTTAGAGAAGGCCGTAGGACCGCTGGCCAAACGAAGGAGGGTGAGGCTAATTGACCGTTCGCCACATGGAATAACATAGAAGTGAGCAAGAGGCCATTTGGCCGTCGATCAAATGGGATAGAGTAATAAAGGGGTGGGTGTCGACGAAAAGGGGAGGAGGAGGAGGAAAAGGCAGAGGTCAAATTATCCCAGTGCGACCCTACCTAGGAGTTGGAGCATTTAGGAAAGCAGCATCTACATCAACACCGACAGCTACATGTACATCTACACCTGCATCTACATCTACATCAACAGCGAAGCTGCGCTGTGCTATGCTAAGCAATGATATGCTACGATATGCTATGCGATGCTGCGATACGATATGATATGCTACGATATGCTATGCTATGTTGAGCTATGATATGCTATGATATGCTGAGATATGCTATGATATGATATGATATGATTGGCCATGCTATGCTATGATATGCTATGTTATGCGATGCGATGCTGTGATAATTCTGCACTGCGCTATGCTGCGCTGCGCTAAGCTAAGCTAAGCTATGATAAGCTAAGCGAAGCTAGGCCAGGCTAGGCTAAGCTAAACCAAGCCAAACCGAGCCAAGCAAAGCCAAGCCAAGCCAAGCTAAGCTAAACTAAGATGAGATAAGCTAAGCTAAGCTAAGCTATGCTAAGCTGGGCTAAGCTAGGCTAAGCTAAGCAAAGCTAAGTTAAGCTAAGCTAAGATGATTTAAGCTAAGCTAAGCTGAACTAAGTTTAGCTCAACTAAGCTGGGTGAAGGCAAGGGGCGCAACTGGGGGAACCGCGGGGCGGATCCTGGGGGAACCGCCCGGGGCGTTTTCCACTGCCCGGCCCTTTTAAGCACACAGAGTAAGAACCCTTCTAGGCAGAGCCTACGTAGGGAACTTACACCATACTGCTCTGAGGTAGCCTCATATAGCCCGTGATGGCCTCCAAGATGGCACGCTTGGAAACTTCGGGGCCCTAGGGGCATGCGCGTGGCGCCAACGAGCAAAACACTCCTCCTCCTCCTCCTCCTCCTCCTCCTCCTCCTCCTCCTCCTCCTCCTCCTCCTCTCTCCTCTCTCCTCTCTCCTCTCTCCTCTCTCCTCTCTCCTCTCTCCTCTCTCCTCTCTCCTCTCTCCTCTCTCCTCTCTCCTCTCTCCTCTCTCCTCCTCCTCCTCCTCCTCCTCCTCCTCCTCCTCCTCCTCCTCCTCCTCCTCCTCCTCCTCCTCCTCCTCCTCCCCCTCTTCTCCCTCCTCCTCTGTCCTCCTCCTCCTGCTCCTCCTCCTCCTCCTCCTGCTCCTCCTGTTCCTGTTCCTCCTCTCCTCCTCCTCCTCCTCTTCCTCCTCCTCCTCCTCCTCCTCCTCCCTGGGCTAAAACCCTGAACCCTAGATTTACCGCGCTCTCTAACTGAAGACCCAAACCGGCGGGGGGGTCGGGCGGGCCGGGGCGCGCGGGGGGTCGGTCGGTCGGGTCGGGCGGAGCGGGGCGGGCGGAGCGGGGGTCGGGCGGGGACTTTTTTTAAATGGCACTTTTTGGGTGCATGTATGGCAGAGTGGTATGTGAATGGCCACAGTATCCCCTTTGTTTGGGGGCATGTGTAAGCCCTAGACCCTAAACCCTCAACTGCAAGCCACGGCCTGTGCAACGTCCGTAGCCCGCGGCGTCTGGCCGAGGGCTCAGTGAACCCGCCAAATACTCGCGTCCGTGGCACCGACGAAGCGCGATGCGCTGAGGAGGAATTCGGCCGCCGAGCGCGTGCAGCTCCGCTGGTTCGACTAATTGAAAGAACCCTTAACCCAAAACCCAGCGGGTGGATTCGCTACGAGCTCTTCCACCCCTGGGGCTTCCCACGAAATTCTACGCTTACGGACGCTACTGGGGAATGATGCTCCAGGCGCTCCCCAGGCGCGCAGAGACGCTCCCGCGCGCTCACGCATGCTCCCAGACGCTCCCAAACGCTCCCGCGGGCTCCCAGGCGGTCGCACGCGCTCCCATACACTCCCGGACGCTGGGGGGTTCTCAGACGCTCCCATACGCTCCCCCGCGTTCACAGATGATCCCAGGGGCTCCCACGCGCTCCCCGACTGCTCCAGGCGCTCCCCAGGCGCGCGCAGACGCTCCCACGCGTTCACAGACGCTCCCAGATGCTCGCCTCCG
>CAUYUJ010010260.1:0-20000 GCA_963575745.1 Prorocentrum cordatum | reverse complement strand
CGGCCATGGCCTGGCGCAGCCGCGCTCCCTGGCATGCTGGCGGCGACGGCGGCGGTGGCGCATGGGTATGGAAGCCCTCTGCTCCCGCTGCTTCCAATAAGAAGAAGAACAAGGAGAAGGACAACTCCTACCAGGTCTGCTCGATGTGCAATCATTGGGAGTTCACTCGGTATGGCCATCGCGCGTGCAGCAAGTGTGGTGGTCAATGCTGTTCTCATGCATCTGGTCCTGCTTCTGCCTCGTGGGGCCCTGCTGGAGGTGCCCCAGGCGCTGCTGCGGTGCCTATGCCACCTCATCTGGTGCAAGAGTTGCAGAAGTGGTCTGTGCACTACCCTGCGCTCGCAGGCGTTGCTCGTGATGCAGCGCCTCCCCCTGTTCCTGAAGTTCATGAGTACTCGGAGAGCGAGCTTGATCGGCTCGCTGCGGCTGAGCAGACGGAGTTGGCAAAGAAGTGCGAGGCGGCCACCAAGAAGGAGCGTCTTGCGTATCAGGAGGTCCAGTGGCGGCTGGACCGCTTCAACAAGGCCAAGGCTACGATGGAGGAGATGCAGAGGAACCACGTCGAGGCTGAGCAGCAGCTCGAGGTGGCCAGGAAGGCGACGCGCGAGGCGGACACTGCCAAGTCTGCCTTTGATGTCGTCGCCTACAAGACGGCGAAGGTTGAGGAGCAGCGGCGGCTGCGGGAGCAGCGGCAGGCCCAAGCCCAGGCGGCCGCGGGAGCCGTCCGCCCAGGCCCAGCACCAGGCGGGGATGGCGCCCCCCCGCCTGCTGGTGCGTGCGGACGGTGGCCAGGGGTTCCCCCCTGGCGGCGCCTTCGGCGCCCGCCCTGCGGCCGCCCATGAGGGCGAAGGCATGGATGTTGATACTGTTCCTTGGCTGCGCGGCATGCTGGTTGACTGCACCTACGTGGAGGCTCACCTGCACGAGTTCACCGACGATGACCTGTCCACGCTCGTGCAGTACTCGGGCATCCTGCTTCCTCAATGGCAGCAATATCGACTCCACCTTCAACGAATGCGATCCCCTGCAGCTGATGACGCCGCCTCTGACATGGGCAGCGAGGTTGGTGAAAGCGACCTTGAGCAAGGGGAGTGTGACCAGCTTCGTGAGCTCAAAAAGCGTACTGCTGACACGGGACTTGACGAGACTGCTGCAAAGGAGTATGCCGACCTCATCCAGAAGCGCATCATCGCCAAGTCGACGAAGCGCGCTCGCATCAGCCAGAGCGTCACTTGCGACATGTACCGCGCCTTCTGCAACGCCACCGCGAAGCAGATGGGCCAGCATGGGGCTGGGTTTGCCCCGCCAGGAGGTGCTGCTGGTGGAGGCGCGGCTGCTTCTGAGGCCCAGCCATCTGTTTAGCACGCCTCCTCCGCCCCCCGTGGCGGCATCGCCCCAGTTTCCGCCCCTCCAGCATGTATGTTTTAAAAGTTTGCCAATGTTACGCAATGGTCTAAGCTCACTCAGGACTTTCTCGCAGCTAAGGTTTCTGAGGTTGATGGTATATTCCTGGCTGAGCATCATGTCCGAGAGCCAGGTTGCTTTCTGGCCAAGAAGACTTGTCGACATATGCAGTGGTCCCCACACTTTCAGGATGCGTTGACATCGCCAGGTGGAGGCACACATGGTGGAGTCGCAGCGGTTGTCCAGCCACGTCCCTGCTTTCGTAAGTTTCTCGTTCAATTGAAAGGAGCGGTTCAGGTAGGATCAGGTGGATGCTGGTTCTTCTTGTAAATGCGGTTGAAATCGTGCACTGTTGCTGTAGGTGTGATCTACTTGGTGCCGTCTATTGGAGTGCCTGGGATCAACTCTGATCGGCTTCGAGATGTTGCTGAATTTGTTCGGGGCCTCTCGATTCCCTGGCTTCTGATGGGAGATTCCAACATGTCGGTTGACTTTCTGAGGGATGCGGGGATCCTGGAGCTCTTGGGTGCTAGGCCACTTGTTCCCAGCAGTGTTGAGTTCACTTGCACCGTCGGTGAGACGATGATTGACTATGTGCTCTGCTCCCACCTGCTCTTCCCCTACCTTAAGGTGTCTGCCGACCTTGGGTCCCCGTTCAAGACGCACGCGTGCTTGGATGTTGTCTTGGATCTGGAAGTCATGGTGGAGCCCCAGTGCCAGAGAGTTAAGCCCCTGGAGATCCCTGAGGCCTATGGTCCTGATAATCACTGGCTTACTTATATGGCTGCTGCCGCTCCTGAATTCCTGGAGGCCCCCCTCGTCATGCCTGAGGACCTTCACGAGGCCATGAATGAGCAATCAAAGGAATATTTGTCTCGTGAGTTAGGTGTGCAATATCTGGCGTGGTCTCGGGCTATGGAGTTGCAAGCTTGTTCACGTGCGCGTGCCATTATCACCAATCGCCCTCGATACCTCGGTCGCGGCAGTATGCTGAAGCGCAAAGACGTATCTCTGATGACTCGCAGTGTGCAGGCGCAGAGTTTTCGGAATCCTGATCTGTCGTACTGGTCGCTTATTTCTGCCCGGCTGTACGAGTTGTGGAAGTTAACTTGCAAAGCTCCTTTTTTTCAGATGCTGTTCGGCAGCATCGTGCTGTCTTGTCTGCACTCGGTGAAGACGTGTATGCGCATATTGAGCCTCTGGAGATTCCCGAAGATGCTGAAAGTTGGAATCAGACTCTCGACAACCCCCCGAGGAACCCAGAGACCCTCAGGAACTTGGTTGATGCTTGTGCGGTTGTCTGTGCTAAATCCTGGACGATTGCCCATGCTAAGACTAAGGCCAGTATGCGCAAGTGGCTTCAGGCTTCTCTTCCCCGAGGTGCTAGCCCCGTCCATCGCTATTTGAAGGCTGAGGAGAAGGTTTGGGTTGAATACTTTGAAACATCAGAAGGTATTGTCAATGCCCCAATGACCATGATGAGCTATCGTGAGAGTAAGTGGAAGTCTTGGTGGACCCCCTCTCCTCAGCGTTTGGCCTATCTGAATGCAGGCCTGAGCGAGTTGCGATCCCAGGCCATGGTAGCCCTAGAGGACATGGATCCTCTTGGAGTTCCTGATGTTGCTCGTGCATGTACTTGTTTTAAGGCAACCACGGCTGTTGGTGTTGATATGTGGTCGCCTCGTACTTTTCTGTCTGCCCCGATCGACTCGCTCGAAGTGTTCACGGGCATCTTGCGCACCGTGGAGGAGACCTTGAGTTTCCCTCCGCACTGCTATGTTTGTCTTATGGCCATGCTCCCTGAGTCCATCTGTGCTGAACGTGCTGTCGTCAAGTGTCCTAGCAGTTATCGGATCTACTGCAAAGCTCGGGGCTTCGACATTGACGAGTGGAATAAGGCTCACCTGGACTTCTGGGACTCGGCGGTCAAGGGCTCATCGGCCTTGAAGGCTGCGTTGTTTCGGGAGCTGGCCCATGAAGTGGCCCATGCGTGTGGTTTCCTCTCCTGCGCCCTGCACTGGGACCTCGAGAAGTTCTTCGACTCTGCCAGCCCTAGTAAGCTCCTGCACTTTGCCACCAACTAAAGGTACCCTGGGCACCTGCTGTATTTGGGGCTCCTCATCCACACTGCTCCGAGGCTCCTGGGGGTGTCTGGAAGCTTATCGAAAGTGTTGATGTCTGGGGAGTCTGTCCTGGCGGGCTGTGCTCAAAGCATGCCCTGGGTAAAGTGCTACCTGTGCGGAGTTTTGGAGAAGGCTCACAATAGGATCCCTCGAGGCCCTGGAGATCTTCCACATGTTCGTGTTCCCATCAGGTCATATGTAGATGACATCACCCAGTATCTGCAAGGTACTGCTGCGTATATCTGTTGCTACCTGCCGCAGTGTGCTGTTTCCTTCCAGCATGATATTTCTGAGCTTGGATGCTTTCTCAGCTCCAAGTCGGTCGCCGTCGCCTCGTCCGTGGAGCTGCAGCGGCTCCCGGAGGACGAATTTAAGAGGCATGGTGTCTCTATTCAGTTCGCGCCCTGTGCGAAGGATCTTGGTTCGGTCACCACCGCCCACAGGAGGAAGGCCACGTGGAAGATCCAGCAGCGCCGTGCCACCTCGTTTCGGCGCGGGCGGGAGTTAGCGTACCTTGCTAGGCTTTGTGGGGCCTCTCGGAAAGTTTTCAAACCTGGGATCCTCTCCGTGGGAACTTGGGGACATGCTCTACTTGGTCTACCACCTGGGGCCCTGCGACAGATCCGATCGTCGGCTGCGGCATGTTCTGGGTTATGGTCCTCTGGGGCGTGTACCACCACAGTGTTGAGAGCGTTGCATGACACCAAAGATGACCCAGTTTATCGGTTGCGTATTGAACAACTTACTCTGGTTTCGGAAGTTTGGGTTTCCCTTTTTCTGAAGGTCTTCGAGCTGGAGTTCGAAGGGTTTGGGAGTCCCTCAGGCAGAAGATGATAACAGTTTCCCCGTCTGTTAGGTGGCGCCAAGTTCGTGGCCCTGTTGCTGCTCTTTTTGCTACTGTTCTCGACCTAGGTTGGGACCATCGCCAAATTGATCAGTGGCATGTTGACGGAAGTGAACCATTGATAATGACATCGCTAGATTTCCGTTATCATGTCACTGCTGCTGTCCGTGCTAAGTGTTCTGCCCAGGTGTGGGCCCAGGCCAGTCAGCACTATTGCGGGCAAGGGCTCGCTACTGGTGCTGATCTGACTGTGTTTCGTGCCAATCATAAGAAGTTGCTGGACGACGGCGACTACAAGAGTGCTGCTCTTCTTGCGACGATTGTGGTTGGTGCGTGTTGGCCAGAGAGCCGTCTTGAGGATAGTGGGTATCTAACCTCGGGCAAATGTTTCCGTTGTGGTGGCGAGCGAGAAACGCCTCTTCACCGATGCTGGGGCTGTCCTCCCAATGCGTTGCTGCTATGTCCCAGCATTTCTGGCAGCGAGTATCTTGTCGAGGGTGCTCAAAATGCAGATCCAGCTAGTGTCTTCTTCACTCGCGGGGTCCCATCAGTGGATGCCTCATGTGGTCACCTACCTCCTCCACAGACGAGTGTTTGGAAATGGGGTACCTTGAGGGCTCAGCTACGTGTTCCAGGAGGAATGTGGGGCCTTGATGGCTCTGGTGGAAAGTATGCTACTGATAAACGGCTTCGTCGATGTGGGTGGTCGATCGTGAGTTTGGGCTTCCCCGACGGGCTCTCCCTCCAGCTCAATGCAGTAATGTGTGGTCGTCTCCCTACTGCCGAACAGTCGAGTCATCGTGCTGAACTCTATGCGTTCCTCATGGTGATCACGCATACTGTTGATGATATAGTATGCTATTATGATTATCTGCCCTTGGTGAAAGGGCTCAGGCAGCCACGAGCTCAGGTAGTTGCCAGTAGTACCATGCTCGATCTGTGGGTTCGGATCTGGTCGGCTCTCGATGATCGGGGCCCTGGTCGAGTCGAGGTCCTGTGGATCAAGAGCCACTCGACGGCCCAACAGCGGGCCCAATTCGCCATAGGGGAGGAGGAGTTTTTCCTGAATTGGCGTGCTGATTATTTTGCTGCATGGGCTGCGGAGCGTTCGGCCCCCACACCAGAGCAGATTGATCTAACTCAGTTTGTTGATATGATAACTTCTCACACGCTCGATCGATTGTTGGCGATCCACAAGGAAGTTGTCCAGGCCAACCCAAGGAGGACTTCTAACAGGCTCGGCCGCCCGCCGCCACGCCCACCTCCTGTCCCCTTCCTTCCTTGTCAGGAAACAGAGGTTGCGGAGTGCTGGCCATGATGAGCCGAGAATGTGCGGATCGTTTATGAAGTGTCAGATGTGTGCGCGTAGGTTCAGTCTGAAGGGTCGTGTCCAGGACTTTCGTCCAGGAACCTGTCCTGGCCCTGCCCACCTCTCTTCTGACCCGCTCACCCACCCTCTCTATCCAGGTTGTGCCACGAACCACCGATTGAGAGTGTTGCGAGGTGTTTTGTATTGTGCTCATTGTGGTGCTCATGCATCTGTGAATGTTCAGAGTCTTGCCCGACCTTGTAAGACGGATCGCCCCCCCCACGAAGGCTGGGGCTGAGGTGTTTTCCCGTCTTGAGAGGGGGTTGCCCCCCAAGAGCGGAGGTAAATTCCCGCATGCTGCGTGAATGGAAGGCGTGCCCAGGCTTGACCTGGTCTCCACGTGCTTTCTGATCTGATCTGATCCTCCTCCTCCTCCTCCTCCTCCTCCTTCTCATCGTTCCTCCTCCTCCCCCTTGTCCTGCTGCGCCTCGTGCTGCACCCCCCTCCACTCGAAGCGGGGCAGGAAACGCCCACAATGTTTCTTCATGATGATGGTATCCCCCCTCGTGCTCCTCGTCCTCCCCCTGCTGCTCTCGTGTTCCTCGTGCTCCTCATTCTCTTCTTCTTCCTCCTCCCCCTCCTCCTCCTCCGCTTCCTCCTCCTCGACTCCAAGCAAAGATAGAGCCCCGCGAAGCAGCAACACGTCTGCAACAGGGGAAGCAACGCCGAGACATTTCGAGATGCCCCGAGGGAAGGGGGCGCACCAAACAGATAGCACACTGCCCCGAAAGGGGGGGGCGCCCTCGTTCTTCCTCCTCCTCCTCCTCCTCCTCCTCCTCCTCCTCCTCCTGTTGCTCCTTCTCATCGCTTCTCTTCCTCGTCTTCTTCCTTTTCCTTTTCCTTCTCCTCCTCCTCATCCTGGTGTTATAAAGCGAACATTGCCCCGGGCAAATGAACACCCATGACCCTCCAGAATTTTAACCGGGCGATATCAGATAGGGCGCGCGTCCTCTCTGAGGACAGACCATGGGCACGACGCGGAGGGGGACAAACGTATAGCACGCGCCCAAGAGGAGGCAGGGCGGGGGGGGCGGCGGCTCCGCGGCTGCGAGGATGTCCCGAGCGGCGGTGCCGCGGTTGTGACGATGTCTCCAGCGGCGGCGCCGCGGATGTGATGATGTCCCGAACGGCGGCGCCGCGGTTGCGAGGATGCACCGAGCGGCGGTGCCGCGGTTGTGAGGGTGTCCCGAGCGGCGGCGCCGCGGTTGCGAAGATGCCCCAAGCGGCGGCGCCGCGGTTACGAGGACGCCCCGGGCGGCGGCGCCGCGCTGGCGAGGATGTTTTGAGCGGCGATTCCGCGGCTGCGGGGATGTCCCGAGCGGCGGCGCCATCCCGCCCCGCCCTGACTCCTCTTGGGCGTGTGCTATCTGCCTGGCGCAGGGTCTGAGGGAGGCAGTGATCTGATTGAATCCTAGGAAGTTGCGGTTGCGGCCCCGCGGTTGCAAAAATGTCTCCAACGGCGGTTCCGCGGTTGCGAGGATGTCCCGAGCGGCGGTGCCGCAGTGGTGAGGGTGTCTCGAGCGGCGGCGCCGCGGATGTGAGGATGTCTCGAGCGGCGACGCCGCGGTTGCGAGGGTGTCCCGAGCGGCGGCGCCGCGGTTGTGAAGACGTCTCGAGCGGCGGCGACGCGGATGTGAGGATGTCTCGAGCGGCGGCGCCGCTGTTGCGAGGATCTCCCAAGCGGCGGTTCCGCGGTTGCGATGATCTTTTTTTCGAGCGGCGGCGCCATCCCGCCCGCCCGCCCTGCCTCCACTCGGGCGCGGGCAATATGTCTGGCGCAGGGCCTGAGGGAAGCAACGACGCGACAGAGTCCTAGTGAGTTGCGGCGGCGGCCCCGTGGTTGCGAGGATGTCTCGAGCAGCGGCTCCGCGGCTGCGAGGATGTCCCGAGCGGCGGCGCCGCGGTTGCATGGATGCCTCCAGCGGCGGCTCCGCGGCTTCGAGGATGTCGTGAGCGGCCGCGCCGCGGTTGCGAGGGTGTCTCGAGCGGCGGCGCCGCGGATGCGAGGATGTCTCGAGCGGCGGCTCCGTGGTTGCGAGGATGCACCGAACGGCGGTGCCGCGGTTGTGAGGGTGTCCCGAGCGGCGGCGCCGCGGTTGCGAGGACGCCCCGGGCGGCGGCGCCGCGCTGGCGAGGATGCCCCGAGCGGCGGTGCCGAGGTCGCGATGATGTTTCGAGCGTCGGCGCCAGCCCGCACCTCCGCCCTTCCTCCGTTTGGGCGCGTGCTATCTGTCTGGTGCAGGGTCTGAGGGGGGCAATGATCTGATTGAGTCCTAGGGAGGTGCGGCTGCGGCCCCGCGGTTGCAAAGATGTCTCGAGCGACTGCTCCGCGGCTGCGAGGATGTCCCGAGCGGCGGCGCCGCGGTTGCGAGGGCGCCTCGAGCGGCGGCGCCGCGGATGTGAAGATGTCTCGAGCGGCGCCGCGGCGGTTGCGAGGATGCCCAGAGCGGCGGCGCTGCAGTTGTGAAGGTGTCTCGAGCGGCGGCGCCGCGGATGCGAGGGTGTCTCGAGCGGCGGCGCCGCGGTTACGAGGGTGCCCCGAGCGGCGAGGACGCCCCGAGCGGCGGCGCCGTGGTTGCGAACATGTCCCGGGTAGCGACTTCGCGCGATTTCGCGATGCCCCGATGGGGGGGGGGGGGCGCCGGGCGGATAGCGCAACGGCCCCGAGGGGGGAACGCCCTCGCTCCTCCCCTTCCTCCTCCTCCTCCTCCTGCTGCCTCCTCCTCCTCCTCCGCCTCCTCCTCCTCCTCCTCCTCCTCCTCCCTCCTCCTCCTCGTCCTCCTCCTCCTCCTCCTCCTCCTCCTCCTCCTCCTCCTCTCCGCCTCCTCCGCCTCCTCCGCCTCCGCCTCCGCCTCCGCCTCCTCCTCCTCCTCCGCCTCCTCCTCCTCCTCCTCCTCCTCCTCCTCCTGCTCCTGCTCCTGCTCCTCCTCCTGCTCCTGCTCCTGCTCCTGCTCCTGCTCCTGCTCCTGCTCCTGTTCCTGCTCCTGCTCCTGCTCCTGCTCCTGCTCCTGCTCCTGCTCCTCCTCCTCCTCCTCCTCCTCCTCCTCCTCCTCCTCCTCCTCTCCTTCTCCCGCTGCCCCTCGCGCTGCCCCCCCCTCCCCCCCCGCTCGGCGCGGGACAGGGCCCGTCCGCAATGTTTGTTTTTGTTCGCGAGGATGCTGCGAGGATTTGTCATGTTGACTGCTCCAGGGAGAGGCGGGGAGGATGGCGAAGGGGGGGGTCATCCTCGACGCGTTGAAGACGGCCTTTTTGATGCTCTTGGGGCCCCACTCCGAAATCATGTTTTGAGGATGTCTCCAGCGAACCTGCCATTTGTTGAGCGCCCGAGCGATTTCGCGATGCCCCGATGGGGGGGGGGGGGCGGCAGATAGCGCAGGTCCTTTGCGGGGGGCGCCATTTCAAGACGCGCCGAGAAAGGGGGCAGACATATAGCACGCTGAACGAAGGTTATAACCAATTTTTGCGCGCCAGGCAGATAGCGCACCCACTTGTGAAATTCGACAGGTGCCATGTCGCCGTCCCCCAGTATACCCCGCCTGCCAATCCGAGCGTTGTCCGCCTCGGCCTGCGCCTCCGCGAGGCGGCTGGCGCGCCCCCCCTTGAGCGCGCTCAGCTTCTGCTCGCGCTCGCCCGTCAGCGCGCCCAGGGCGCGCTGCTTCTCGTCCGTGTAGCGCGCGTGCGCCTCGCGGCGCGCCGGGAAGTGGAGCCCCCGCTCCAGGTCCAGGTCGCTGCGCGCCGTCGCCGCGTCGGTGAGAGCCTGCTCCGTCTCCGCCGCGGCCGCCGCCCGCGCTTCCGCCGCCCGCGGCGCGGCAAGGGCCTCCTCCTCTCTCGCGAGCTCGGCCGTCTCCGCCCTGCGCGTCGCTTCTGCCAAGGCTGCCTCCGCTGTCGCAGCCCCCCCTCGAGCGCCAGAGCCCGCGCCGCGTGCTCTTCGCGCTCCGGAGCGAAGAGGTCAAACGCCGGCCCGGCCTACGCGTCCGTCTGCGCGCTCGCCCCCACCTGCACCAACGCCGTCTGCGTCGCGGCCTGCACGCGGGTGACCCGCGCATCGCGCGAGCACGCGGAAGGCTCCGGTACGCCATCCGGCTGGGCAGCGCAGACATGCGCTCCCTCTCGCGTGCATCTGCCCTGCGCGTTCGGCTTGTGTTCCCTCCTGCGTCTTGAGCCAAGGTGCCTCGTCGGCGTCGTCGTCGTAGTCGCCGCCGCTGTCTCGTCGTCGTCGTCGTCTCCTTTGGGCGCTCTCTGTGTTTCCCTCTCTCTTCGTCGTCATCGTGTTCGCGCGCTCCCAAGGCGCCTGAACGACACCGACGACGGCGACGACGACTCCCTCGAGACCTCCCAAGGAACCACGACCACGACGACAACGACGAAAGCTCCCTGGAACACTCCCGGAGAACCGCGACGACGCCAACGACCAAGGCGGCTCCGGTGAGCATTCCCAGGAAGCCACGGCGACGACGACAACCAAAACAGCTCCCTTCAACACTCCCCAAGAGCCACGACGATGACGACGAAAACGGCTCCCTCGAACACTTCCAAACGGCCTGCGACGACGACGACGACGACGACGACGGCGAAAACGGCTCCCTTGAGCGCTCCCAGGGAACCACGACGACGAACGAAAATAACTCCCTGGATCGCTCCCAACGAGCCCCGACGACGACGACGACGCCGGAAACAGCCCTTTTGAGTGTTCCCAAACGGCCTCGACAACGACGACGACGACGAAAACGACTCCCTTCAGCGATACCAAGCGGACCACGCCACGACGACGACGAAAACGACTCCCTTGAGCGCTCCCAAGCGGCCCACGACGACGACGACCAAAACGGCTCCCCTGAGCGCTCCCAAACGGCCACGACGACGACGAAAACAGCTCCTTTCAGCGCCCCCAAGCGGCCCACGACGACGACGACGGCGAAAACGGCTCCCTTGAGCGCTCCCAAACGGCCACGAGGACGACGAAAACAGCTCCCTTCAGCGCTCCCAAGCGGCCCGCGACGACGACGACGACGACGACGACGACGACGACGACGACGCAAACGACACCCTTGAGTGCTCCCACGCGGCCCACGGCGACGGCGACGGCGACGACGACGAAAACGGCCCCCTTGAGCGCTCCCAAGCGGCCCACGACGACAACAACGACGACGACGACAACGGCCCCCCTGAGCGCTCCCAAACGGCTACGACGACAACGACGACGAAAACGGCTCCCTTCGGCGCCCCCAAACGGCCGCGACGACGACGACGAAAACGGCTCCCTTGAGCGCTCACAAACGGCCCACGACGACGACGACGACGAAAACGGTTCCCTCGAGCGCTCCCACGCTACCCACGACGACGACGAAAACGTTTTCCGTCAGCGCTCCCAAGCGACCGCGACGACGACGACTACGAAAACGGCGCTCCCAGGCGGCCACGACAACGACAACGACGAAAACGGCTCCATCGAGCGCTCCCCAGCGGCCACGACGACGCCGACGACGAAAACGACTCCGTTGAGCGCTCCCAAGCGGCCACGACGAGGACGAAAACGGCCCCCTTGAGCGCTCTCAAAAGGCCACGACGACGCCGACGACAAATAAAACAACTCCCTTGACCGCTCCCAAACGGCCCACGACGACAACGACGACGACGACGAAAACGGTTCCCTTGAGCACTCCCAAACGGCCACGACGACGACGACGACGACGACGACGACGACGACGACGACGACGACGACGAAAACGGCCCCCGCAAGCGCTCCCAAGCGGCCACGGCGCTGACGACGACGAAAACAGCTCCCTTGAGCACTCCCAACGAGCCACGCCGACGACGACGACGACGACGACCAAAACGGCTCCCTTGAGCGCTCCCCATCGGCCCACGATGACAAAACCGGCTCCCTTGGGCGCTCCAAAACGGCCCACGACGACGACGACGACGACGACGGCGAAAACGGTTCCCTTGAGCGCTCCCAAGGAACCACGACGACGACGACCGAACCGACTCCTTTGAGCCCTCCCAAGGAACCACGACGACGCCAGGGATTCACGACGACGGCGACGACGATGACGACCAAACCGGCTCCCTTGGGTGCTCCCGGAAAATCACGACCATCTGCGCCAGAATCCATGACGCAACATCGCAACATATGCGTAACAAAATCGCCACCCGATTCCAAAACTACCATGATCTACTTGTTCCCGATCCGCGGTGGCCCCCGGAGGCCAAAAATATCCTCCCCATCATCCCCCTACAGGCTACATCTCAACACTCTCGTTCCTCGGTCTCGATTAGAAAAGCCTTCGCGTTTTGCAATGCATTTGGGAGAAGTGTGCACCCAGCGCTCCACGTGCTGCCTTTTTCGAGCTTGCCTCTACCCTTTGCGGAGAACCCCCAAACAATGCGCTAGTTTCCCCTTTATTCGACAGGTAGAATATTTCCCCGCGTGTCCGAAACCACTCACAATCGACTACGTGAGTGCCCGCCGCGTAATACACCGAACCGCTGTTTCCATTGCGCAGCAAAATACAAAAGCCCCCCTTGATAGGGGGGTTGGGGGGGGAAACCCTAAACCCTAAATGGATTCACTGTGGGTGGTTCGGGTTGGGAATGCCAAATTCAGGGCGCGCTTCGCCAGGGCAGCGATCCCCCCGAACAATCTTGATGAGGGGGGGATCGCCACCAGCGCGCGTTTTCACTAATGCAGGCCCTAAACCCTAAACCCTAAACCCCAGGGAGAATCTCAGGACTCGGCTCCAGGGAAGGTTCGGGTTCCGCACGGTAGAGAACCAGGGCGGTTCCGCATAATAGAGAACCAAGGCGGTTCCGCACGGTAGAGAACCAAGGCGGCTCCGCACGGCAGAGTGGTTCTGGTTCCGCACGGTAGACCTAGGGTAATCGCGCTGGCCCCAAACCGCCTTTACCCCGCAGCGCGGCTGAAACCCCGACGAGAGGACGGGGGGCGGCAGTGGGCGTCAGCCCAAGGAATTCAAATTACTGCAAGACTTGTTTTTCACACCACGGCAACGCAAGATCCTGAGAGGGGTCTTAGCCCGAAGAAAAAGCAGGTCGGCCCGGCACGTCCGGGGCCCTACCTGCTCGTGCCCTGGCAGCGGCTCCTGCGGAGAAGGAATTAAAGACAGAGGAAGGAGGAGAGGAGGAGGTGGAGCCAAAATGACGTCGGGGGCGGCTACGATGATGGAGCGATCCTGTGACACACATCCAATCGCGCCGGCCCCAAACCGCCTTTACCCCGCAGCGCGGCTGTAACCCCGACGAGGGGACGGGGGGCGGCAGCGGGCGTCAGCCCAAGGAATTCAAATTACTGCAAGACTTGTTTTTCACACCACGGCAACGCAAGATCCTGAGAGGGGTCCTAGCCCGAAGAAAAAGCAGGTCGGCCCGGCACGTCTGGGGCCCTACCTGCTCGTGCCCACACGTCCAGAACCCCGCTTGGCGCGGTTAGCCGAGGGAGGGAGCGCACGAGAGGCTCGAGTGCGGGGCGGGCCAACAAAATCCAATATCTGCGCTTGGAGATATCCTTTGCCTGCTGCAACTGCTGTCGTGAAAGCGAAGCGCGGTTACGGAGCATTCCAGCAGGTTTAGAATAACGCAGGACCGAAGAGCGGCTGAGCCATCTGCCGCGCGCCTGGAGCCTGTCAGCGTCATCTTTTGAAAAACCAGGCGTCGTGGCTGGGCCCAGCATGACGAAATGAATGAGGCGTGAGGGGCAGGGAATCAGAAGTAGGACCTTCGGAACTGCCTACACAGACGCTCCCACTCAGACAGTGTCAGACGCAGGAGGGGGCCAGAAGGGGAACGACGGGTGAGACGTTCGACCAGCTGCGCAACCCACTGGCGATCGTGTGCTCCCACGATTGTCGAGGCGTCGTACTGAAAGTTCTTGGCGGGCAGATCCTGCGTCGCGGGGGCAACTGTGACCGCGACGGGATCGCCTGCGCGGCGGGGCAGAGAGACGCGGTCTGCTGCAAGAGCGAGCGCCTCACTTGGGCGCAGGTAGCTGTCCACGGCGACCCACGTGGCAACGGCGGCCCACTTCCCGGCCTCCCCGCAGCGGTTGAACCAGTAGTTCGTGCACAGCCAGACGTACTCGAGCGGGGGCGAGTCCCTCACCTTGTCCGGGCTCGCTCTTCCAAACCCGTGCAGCGCGGCTCGGGCCAGTGGGAGCGTGGCTGGCGATCGGGCTGGCAACCCCAGGCAGTGCGCTGTCCCGAACAGCGCGTACCGAGCTGCGCTGATCTGGTCCCCGCGCAAGAAGAGCATGTCGAGGTAGCGGTCCAAGGCAGCGCCCCAATCGCCGGCGGTGGTCGGCGCCAGCCCGCGCAGCTCAGCCCGCGCCTTCACGTCAGAGAAGGCCCGGCGGTAGGCCGATGCCGTGGCCGGGCGCACCGAGGCCCGGCGGCGCACGCCAGGCTCGCTGCCGTGGTGCTGTTCTCGGGCAGCTGCGCGGCGTCGCCGCTCTCGCCGCCGCTCGGCGGGCGCGTCGATGGGCGGCGAAGTTCGCGAGCTCGACGGTCCAGTGGTCCCCGCCCCAGTGCTCGATCGCCCCCTCCCAGCCGAGCCGGCACCGCGAGCCGATCGCCGGGAGGTCCACGCGCCCCGCCCCCCCGCAGAGGTCGATCCCTGCCGCGGCCGCCAGACGTCGGTTCCAGCAGGGGTCGAGGGGGGCCTCGCGCGGCCGCCTCCAGGCCCTCGCCGGGGCGGCTGCCCCGAGCACTCCTGCCAGAGCGCGGCAAAGCTCAGGAGGGCAAGCCGCTGCCAGAGCAGTCCGCCACTGCGGGCGACAACCGGGCAGCCGCACTTTACCCTGCAGTCGGACGTGCGGCGCCCCTGGGCAGGGGCAACTGCGGGCGAGCCCCTCGGCGCCAGGCAGAGTCGTGGCGAGCGCCGCAGGCTTCTTCCACGGGGCGCCGAATGCGCACATGTCGAGGACGAGGTGGGCGGCGCCGAGCCTTCGCAATGCTCGGGCGGCGCCTCGGTGCTGGAAGAGCCGGGACCTCGCGGGGTTCTCGAGAACCACGAAGACGCCCATGCGGTAAGCGAGGTCCAGGATGCGCACGGTGAAGTGGACGCACTTTGACGAAGGTGGAGAAGCCAGTCCGGTAGAGCGAGCTGGAGTCCACCCAGCGCACGGCGTCGCAAGCAGGATGGCCCACACGGCCCCTGCTCGGATCCACCGCACAATCTCTATAGCCACGCTGCGATTGAGAATATCATGATGACGGCCGTGGCAGGTGTCGACTGGAACGCCCACTCGAAGCCCCAGCTCTGCGGCGGCGGCCGTCGCCCGGCCGCACCCCGCGAAGATCTCCAGGAAGGCGGGGCGCGAGCGACAGACGTCGGGAAGCCTGCGAGCCGGCCGCTGGGCACCCGGCGGCGGGCCGCCCGGTGACCTTCCCGGCTCTGCTGGGGGGCCTTCAAGGTCACCGAGCCTCCGTGTGCTGCTGGGCGCCTGCCGGAAAGCCCCCGAGGTCGGTGACCCTCTCGGCGCTGCTGAGGGGCCTCCAAGGTCACCGGCGAGCGCCGGCAGGTTGCTGGGCGCTGGCCAGGGGGCCCCAGGGGTCGGTGACCTTCTCGGCGCTGCTGAGGGGCTTCCAAGGTCACCGACGAGCGCCCGCGCGCTGCTGGGCGATGGCCAGGAGGCCTCAAAGGTCAGTGTGACCTTCCAGGCGCTGCTGAGGGGCCTCCAAGGTCACCGGCGAGCGCAGGCAGGTTGCTGGGCGCTGGCCAGGAGGCCCCAGGGGTCGGTGACCTTCTCGGCGCTGCGGAGGAGCGTCCAAGGTCACCGAGCGCCGGCGCGCTGCTGGGCGTTTGCAGGGAGGCCCCACGGGTCGGTGACCTTCTCGGCGCTGCTGCGGGGTCTCCAAGGTCACCGAGCGCCCGCGCGCTGCCGGGCCCTGGCCATGAGCCCTCGAAGGTCGGTGACCTTCCCGGCGCTGCCGACAGGCCTCCAAGGTCACCGAGCGCCGGCGCGCTGCTGGGCGTCGGAGCAGGGCCGCCGGGTGACTGCAGCTCGGGCCGAGCTTGCTCCCACTCTGGCCCGACGGCCGCGCCGAGCGGAAGCTCGCGCAGGGCCTGGCCGGACACCCGCTGGCCAGGGCGGAGCCACCCGCTGTACGCCAGCCTCGAGTCCGCGTCGGAGGGGTTCCGCTCGGACTCCACGTAGCGGCGGTGCCAGTACATCCCTCCGGCCAGCTGGGCAGCCGCCGCGCGTCGCGCCAGACCCAGCAGTTCAGCGTCTCGGGCGCGCCTGCGGTCGAACGTCAAGGTCTCCGAAAGGTTGTCCCCGAAGCTGAGGAGGTGGTGGCCGTGGGACCCCGGAAGCTCAAGCTCGCGGTGGAGCCCGAGGAGGGCAGCCCGCGCCTCCTTGCAGTGGATTGCGCCCTGCCGCTTCCAGCGCCCCACCAGAACCCGCTTCCATCGCCGCGGCGCCACAAGCGAGCTTCGCGCAGCAGGGGCGAGTCCGGTGACCTCCCGCTGCAATCTCGGCTTCTTCTGTCGACGTTCGTCCCCGGGCAGGAGGGCGGCATCGCGGTCATCATGTTCTCGATGAAGCGCCGACTCCAGCTCAGCGTCCACCCGCTCGGAGAACGAGCCCGGCGCGGCCGGCAGGGTCGCCGTGCACCCGCGGAGCGCCTCGAAGTCAGACTGCGCGGCCGCGTCGGTCGGCTCCACGAATCTCCAGCGCTCCCGCCAAACTGCTTCTGACCAGAGCTCCGCGGGGGACGCCTCCGTGCAGTGCAGCGCGTAGCCTTCGGTGGACGCATCGCTGCAGTAACAGCGGGGCAGCATCGGCGCCGCCGCGTCCACGTACGCGAAGTGCACGAGCCCCCGCGCCACCGCCAGCTCGTCCAGCACCGCGGACGGCAGTGGGACCACCTCGCGCCCCCCAAAGCCCACGAACCGATACGCCTCCCCGAAGCAGGCGAGGGCGCATCGCCGCAGGCTGAAGTGGTGCACGAGATGGCCCAGGAGCTGCCGCACGTGGTCCCGGCTGAGCACCTCGCCGGCAAGCCGGGCTCGACCCAGCCCGAAGTAGTGCGAGACCGTCGGCGCGAGGAACTGGTAGAAGCCGTCCTGCAAGTCCACGGACGCACCCCAGAGCGACGGCGGCGGGGCCGACGCGTCGCCCGCGCGCGCTGGATCCAGCACCAGAGAAGACACGGCGCTATTGGTGGCCAAGCGCGAATGCGGGGCGCGTCGATGAAGGGCGTTGGACGGGCGACAGTCAAGCACCATCCGCAGCATGCTGGACTTCTTCCACACGAAGAAGATGCCCACTCTCGAACACACCTTCTTCCTGTAGGTGACCAGGTGAGCCGCCTCCAGCTTCTCGAGTTCGTCGAGCAGGCGGCCACTGCGGACGAGGCGCTGGTCCCAGTGCGGCCGCGTAGGTGCCTCTGGTATTTCGTCGGAGGGCAGAGCGATCCGCTCCGGGTTGAGCAGAAATTCGCGCGCCTCGGCGTCGACCAAGCCTGCGGTGTCCTGCGGGGAGAGTCCACCTCGAGTGACCGTAAGCTTGGTGCTGTCGTAGGGCGCGACGCTGAGAGACACGTCTGGGTCGTATAAGTCCTTCGTCTTGAGAATATCCTTGAGCGCCCCGTCTGGGCACAGTTCAAACTCATCAGGCCTGGCCCCTGCGGCTGCTGCCGCGGTCCCCAGGCGACGCCAAACGGCCAGCTGGCTCTGCGGGAGCTGGCCGCTGGGCGGGAGGTGGCCAGGCCTCCGCGGCGGCGGAAGGCCCTTGGCTCGGGCCCCGGCCAGGGCGCTGAGGGAAGCTGCAGCGGCGACCGCCAGCTCTCGTTCGTCCCGGCCCAACGCCACGAGCTCGTCGGCAGCGGCGGCCGACCTGTGCCCCCTGGCCCCAAACAGCAGAGCCAAGGGAAAAACACCCCGAGGGCGAGGAGACGCCATGCCGCGCGGCGGCGTGCCCAAGTGCGAGGGCTCGCGCGCGCGGCCGGCAGGCGGGCGAAGGACTGACCTCCGCCCGGCGTCAGCCCTTCGGGCCCTGGGGCTGGCCCTTCTTGCCGGTCTCCTCGGCGAAGAGCCTCTGCTGCTTCAAAGTGAATGCCTCCGCTTTCTGCTCCTCCGCAATGAACTTCGCGAAGTCCCCGACCGTGGGAGGCGAGCCCGTGTCCAGGCGGCTGGCCAGCATCACCTCGAGCCCGCGGAAGTCGGGCGCCTTCGGGTTGCGGTGGACCGCGCGCTCCAGGAACAGCACGCGCCGGGCGAGGGCCTCGACGCCCGCCAGCTGGAACGCGTCCACCTGGTCGAAGCACACCAGGTGGTGCAACACCGATACCAGCGACGCGTGGTGGTGGGCCACCGCGTTCTCCTTGGCGATCCCCGACGCGCGCACCCAGTGGTCGTGGTACGCGGAGAGGTCCTCTCCGCTGGCTCGGATGTTCCTGAGGAGCTCCACGGACGCCGAAGGCCCCCGGAACAGCCAATCGTCGACGTCGGCGGCCGAGGCCGAAGAACCAGCGCCACCAGCTGTCTGCGGCCGGCGCTCCTTCATCTCGGCGAGGGCCTCGCGGAAGCTCAGGAAGCGGTGGTTATGGGAGTCGCGCTCCACCGCCAAAACCCGAGGGTCTCGGCCGGCCCCCGAGCGCTTTTCCTCCCGCCAGGCTGCGAGGTCGGCCGTCTGCACTCGCTCGACGGCCGTCCACCGGTCGTCGTCGATCAGCGCGAGACCGGCTGAACCCTTCTGGACGAACCTCGTCGGGTTGAGGGTCACGGCGATGTCCACGGCCTGACCGAAGCTGTCCGACCCCGGGTCTGCCACGATCCACTGCGCCTGCACGCCCCCCACGGTCGGCGCCACTCCCCCGAGGAGGGCCGCCAGCGCGTTCGCCTGCCGCTGCAACTCGGAGAGCTCGTCCTCTGCGAGCGGGTCGAAGAGGTACACGTTCCCCCGGACCCGGTCCGGGACCGGGCAGCCCCTCGTGAAAGGCACCACCTGGTGCGCTGCGAGGTCGATCACCCGCGCCGAGTGCGTGGGCGTCGCGCCGGCCCACTTCGCCCCCTCGGTCAATTTCGCGAGGAGGACGCGGTGGTGCCACCTGAAGTTCGGGTCGTCGTCGTAACTAGTTGACCGCCACCTGCGGTGGCTCGATGTCGAGCGCTCTCTCCATCTGCCTGAGGGCCGCCATCACGTCCTCCTGCCGCGCGGCCTCCAGAAGTCAGTCTCCGGAAGCGACGTCGAGCACGACGGGGCTGGCGGCGCGCTCGGAGCCGGTGAATCAGCCAGAGCCCGCAGAGGAGCCCGAGGAGCGCGATCAGGCTCGCGCAGTTCGAGGGCGCCGGCGGGGCCCTCGCCAAAGCTGGCGCCGCCCGCGGCAGCCCCAGCGAAGCGGCCGTGTCCCCACAGCCGACAGGCGCGGGCAGCCAGGAGGCCGACCGCGCCGAGCGAGAGGGCGCCCGCGCCCAGCCAGGCACCCGTCCGCCAGCTGCCGGAATCGCAGCTGAGCGACGGGCAGGCCGGCACCACAGGCGCCGGGCACGCCGGGATGACCGGCGGGGCGCACGCCGGGCACGCCGGGCACACGCACGGACGGCACGACTCCTCCTCCCACGTGCAGTGCCCGACCCGCTCCTCCGGGTCGATCGCCGGACGCTCCGGCAGCCAGGAGCCCAGCCAGGATCCCGCGAACGCGCTGATTGAAGCGGCGAGCGCGGTGAAGGGGCCGGAGCGATGCATACTCTGGTTTGGCTCGCTGAGCCAAAGCAGCTTGAGCCAAAATGACGTCGGGGGCGGCTACGATGATGGAGCGATCCTGTGACACACATCCAATACTTGGGTGGTTCTGGCCACCCTGGGCTAAAGCCCTGAACCCTAAGTCTACCTACCGCGCTCTCTAACTGAAGACCCAAACGGGCGGGAGGGTCGGGCGGGTCGGGACGGGTGGGGGGTCGGTCGGTCGGGTCGGGGGGAGTAGGACGGAGGGAGCGGAACGGCGGTCGGGCGGGTCGAGCGGGGACTTTTCTTATGGCACTCTTTGGGTGCATGTATAGCGGAGGGGGTATGTGAATGACCACAGTATCTCCTGTGTTTGGGGCCATGTGTAAACCCTAGGCCCTAAACACTAAACCCTAAACCCTAGGAAGAAGCTTAGGACTCGGCTCTAGGGAAAGTTCGGGTTCCGCATGGTAGAGAACCAGGGCGGTTCCGGACGGTAGAGAACCAAACCGGTTCGGCACGGTAGAGAACCAAGGCGGCTCCGCACGGAGGGTCCTCCTCCTCCTCCTCCTCCTC
>CAUYUJ010010259.1:22500-29481 GCA_963575745.1 Prorocentrum cordatum | reverse complement strand
TGATGATGATGATGATGATGATGATGATGATGATGATGATGATGATGATGCTGATGATGATGATGATGAAGATGATGATGATGATGATGAGGATGACCATGATCGGCAACTGGAACATATACATTACCATTGGCGCGCTGTTTTTCAATCCCAGGACCTTTTGAGGGTCGGCAACGAATCCGGGGTCGTGTGGTGTATACTGGTTTTCGCATTTTCCAGGGGAAACAGAGACACATGTATACACCAGGCTCCCGTATACACCCGGATCCGTTTTCCTGTGCGAGTTTCGGTGCGGAGCCGGAACAATCATCGGTGTATAGAGTTCGGTTCCCTACATGAGAAGGCGCTGAAGGAGGAGGAGGAGGAGGAGGAGGAGGAGGAGGAGGAGGAGGAGGAGGAGGAGCGAAGGAGGAGGGAAGGAGAAGAAGGAGGAGGAGGAGGAGTTTTTTTTTTTTTTTGGAAAACGCACCACCTCTGCAACTCGACGTGGGAGGTCGAATGAGCCGAGGACGACCAGCACGAGCGCCCAGACGAAGAAGAGCAGCAGCACGAGAGGGACGTACAGCTGCACCTCGATGAAGGCGAGACCACCTTTATACATTTACCTTCGGAGACGAATTGACCACACCCAAAACCGAGTGCAATCCAGCGCGCGCAAGCCCACAAATGGGAACCACATACAATGTCAGGAAGCCCGCAGCCACATACACTGCCAGGAAGCACCCGAATCGTGGAAGAAGACACTGCAGTACGCGGTGGACAGCACCAGAAACGAGATGAAGAATTCAGCGTGAAAATCAAGCATACACATTCATATGAGCATGGCGCAGGGTAGCCCCAACATCAGTATATATCCATGAACTCATCCGATAACGCGGCAAAATCGTCGCCATTGAGGTCAAACATAGAGCTATGCCGAAATAGAGAACCACCCAGATTGCTTGTAGGGCCGAAAAGAAAACCTTCCCCAGGAACAGCTGGAAGGTTCCGCGGGTACGCGGCGAGCTCCTCCCTCGGCGGCGACTCCACCTGCACATGCTCGACCCCTCCCTCAGAGCCGTCAGCCGCGGGGGGAGGGTCCCCACGGCTGGATGCTGGGCAGCCCCCTCCTCGATGTTCGTCTGGGCATCCGTCTCGACCACGTCATCGCAAAGAGGAGCCTCCACGATGACGACCTACGGGACGAAGACGGGCGCCTCCGCGCGCAGCTTCCCCTCGAAGCTTCCCGCGGACACGGACTCTCGTGCAGCACGAACCTCGAGCCGCCGTTCAGTCTGGGCGCGACGCAGCTCAGCTGGCTTCGCCGTCGCCACGTTGATGCCGTGCGCGTCCGCGTGCAGGGCCACGTTGTGGCGCAGAGTCTCGAGCCACGAGGGCTCCCTCCCTGCCAGCTTCGCCTGCAGGGCGGGGAGAATTAGCCTGCAGCCTCTGGGCGACCTCGTCGCTGCCGACCAGGCTGCTCAAGGCCATCTCGGCTGCCTCCATGCTGTCGCGGACCCGTGAGAGCTCTTGCGACAACCTCGCGATGGCGTTGTCCGCCGAGGAGGAGGAGGAGGAGGAGGAGGAGGAGGAGGAGCAGCAGCGTTTTTTTGTATGTCCCTTTGCCCACCACCCACCAAGCCACCCCCCAACCCGACCCGAAGGCCCCAATCTGCACTCCTAGAAGCAAGACATGTGGAACCCGCTACCCCCCCTACCCCGAGCCTTGGGCCTCCAGGCTCGGTTGGGGTGGTAAGGTAGGTAGTCGATTGCTGGCGGGACTCTGTGCGGCTCGCAGGCGGGCGGGTGCAGTCGCAGTGCCTTGCTGTGTGCGTGCTGGCGGGCCCGACGCCATGGCCGGACGCGGCGCCGAGGGCGGGCGGCCCCGGCGGACCCCGGCCCGCGTGGGCCGCGGCCGCTGGCCGCTGGGGGCGCTGGCCGCCCTCGGGGCCCTGGCGCTGGCGGCGGGCCGCGGGGCGCCGCTGGCGCCGCCGCGCGGCGAGGCCTTCTCGGCGGCGCGCGGGCGCTTATTTGTTGTACGTTATGCGTTTTTGTTTGTCTGTTTGATTGTTTGTTCGCTCGTTTGTTTTGCTCTCACGGCTTCACGCACACACACACACACGTAGCACCCCGCAGTTGCGGGCAAGAGCGAGGGGGCGGCGGGGACGTCGGCAGCCTGCGGGCCTCTGAGGAAGCCCGCCGCAGGCGCCCGATACTTACAGCTCATACCAACGAGCTCGCCGCGGGTGCCGATTTTTTAGTTAATGCAATGTGTGTGGGTCGCGGGTGGGTCGCTGGCGGGTCGCGAGGTGGGTCGCGGGCGGGTCGCGGGGTGGGTCGCGGGCCAGGTCGCGGGTGGGTCGCGAGAGGGACGCGGGCGGGTCGCGGGTGGGTCGCGGGCGGGTCGCCGCGGGTGGGTCGTGGGTGGGTCGCGGGCTGGGTCGTGGGGGGGGGACGACGACAGCAACAAGCAACAAACAACAAACAACAACAGCACCAACACCACCACCACCAACAACATGCTTTGTTTGAAAGTCTTTGTGACTCTCGATTTTGAAATGCTTACGATACCTGAGGTTTTTGGAAGGATTTCGGCATGCGCGCGCGACGACGCGCAATGCTATTATGTTTTTTGTTGTTGTAAGGAGTTCTTGGAATCGGATGAATCTCGATAAACGAGTGTGCGTTAACCCATCGTGTTTTTGTTCGGGTGTTTTTGCAGAGGATGAGGGGGGGTCGATATCTGGCCTGGCTGGGATGGTATGAATTCGTATTTCGGATGGGCGACGGGGTATAATGATATGTAACTTGCAATTCCAAAAGGTGGCCCGTTAAACCCGGGGGGAGATCGTAATATTGTTCTAGAGAGGAGAATATTGGTTGTGCAATCCATGTTGTGCAATCTACGTGTAGCATTCGATTCGGTGCCATATTTGTGGTGCAATCTATGCTGTGCAATCCGTGCGATCCATAACGGGCGGCGACGAGGCGGCGATGGCGACAATGTGGTCGCTAGACCCACAGACAGACCCAGTTACGGGCAGCGACGAGGCGGCGGCGGAGCGGCGACGGCGACGACGGCCGCCGGACCGACAGAGGCCCAGTGCCGCAGACCAGAAGCAAGAGCCCGCAGTGCAAGCACTGTTTGGAGAAGACGACTCTCTACCACCCTCTCCCCCTGAGTGTTTTTACCACCCTCTCCCCCCTGTGTGTTTTTTCCCACTGTGTGTGTGTGTGTGTGTGTGTGTTTTTGTGTGTGTTTTTCCCACAGTGTGTGCTTTTTCCCACAGTGTGTTTTTTTCCCACAGTGTTTTTTTCCCCACGGGTGTGCTTTTTTCCCACAGGGTGTGCTTTTTTCCCGCAGACTTCTCGACAGTCCCGGGAACGTGGCAAATTACAGAGGGCTCCGCCTCGCCGCTCTCATCTTCCAGAGGAGCGACGTGAAAAAAACAACGGGGCCGTCCGCGCCGACGCTGCCTCGTAGGCTGCCCGCGCGAGGTCGCGCGCAGGCGCCCTCGCCTCCAGCTGCGGCGTGCCACGCTGGCGCCCCGCGTGAGGTCGGTTGTGCCATCTCGCGGGAGGCTCGCGTTTGCTCCTCGCTCGTGTGACTCTCGGCCTCGCCGTTCCTTTTCCGTATGCCCCCCCGTAACGTTCCGCCCACCAAACCACCCCAACCCAACCCGAAGGCGGCGATTTGCCCTCCATTTCCAGTGGGGGGGGGGTCGGGGAACATCGACAAAACACGTGGAACTCGTACCCCCCCCCAACCCGAACTTCGGGTCAAATTCGGGTCTTCGGGTTGGGTTGGGGTGGTTTGGTAGGTAGTCAGAATTCCGCCCCACCGTTCTGTGCGCCGCCGGCCTTCGTGGCCCCCGCGGGGGCCGGGCGCCGCCAGCTTCTGGCGCGGGGGCTGGGGCTGCTGGTCGCGGGCGCGGCGGGTGGCGAGGCCGCCCGGGCCGTCTCTGGCGGTGGCAAGGACTTCGGCTTTGAGGCGGCTGGGGGTCTGATGTGGTTCAGCACCGGTTCTGGCCAGCAGGACCTGGGCAGTTTTATCTTTTATCCAACGCATGGGAAAACCAAGAAGAAGGAGCTTCTTCGACGCTTTGGCCTCTGTAGAGGCCTCGCCGGGCCCCAGGACCGAAAGAGACTCGGGATGAATCTTTGGTCCCTGGGAGTGGGTCGAGACCTTTGGGGACCCCTCATTGCGAGACCTTTGGGGACCCCTCATTGGAACAAAACAAAAACATCGGATCTCTGGCAAAGGGGAGGAGGGGCTTGCTTTCCCCTCTACCCTGTGGAGGCGTTATTGTCATATTGTTGTAGCGGCCTCCAGCGAGTGCCGCCGACCCAGGGCGCCGGGGTTCCCTTGCCCATGCTCGGTTGCTTGGCCGGCTCCAGGCGGGCGGCTGACGAGTTATCTTGGCAGGCAGGTGGCTGGGCGGGTGTTGGCTGCGCTCCAGGCTGCCCGGGCGCGGGCCCAGGCGCTCCCCTGGACCCCTATGGGTGCCCGCCCGGGAGCTCCCGGGAGGCCAGGCAGGCGCCGCCGGGAGCGTGCTGGGCTGCCCAGGCGCCAGCCCCGAGAGCGCCCGGGCCCCGGGGCCAGCCCGTCGGCTCCCGAGGCCGGAAGGCATTGCCGGGAGCTGTCCTGGGTGCTCCATGGCGCCGACCCGAAGGGCCCGGAGCCCGAAGGGTGTTGCCAGGAGCTTGCCGGGCTGGCCGGCACTGACCTGGGCGCCGGCCCGGGCGCCTCTAGGCCCGGGCTCGAACTCGGGCGCCCAGAGGCCCGTAAGGTGCTGCCGGGCCAGGGGCGTTTTGCGCCCCCCCCCCGAGTGAGAGGCGAAGCATCTCAGGCCTTCAATCTTCCTTCGTTCTGGCCTTCTGGTCGGGGGTGGACAGAACCCCCAACAGTGACACGTCGATTAGTGAATTGTCCGTTTTCGGTTTTCGAGAGGGCGCCGCGGCCGTTACTTTCCAGGCTCGCGCCCGCCAGGTTTGGGCCTCAGGTCGTTTTCACTAAACCACGTTTTACTAAAGGGGGGTCTGTCCATCCCCGATCTTGGGCTTCCCGGGCGGCGCTCGTCGCCACCGTTGGGTTCGCCTCGAAATTCTGGCCAGAGCGCACCCTGGGAGAGGCCCAGGGAGTAGTGGTCTCGGGTCTGGGTGCGCGCAAGTCGTGGAGCCCAAAGCGGTGCGGTCCCAGACCCCCCTCGCGTCGTGAAGACATATCGCGACCGCCAAAGCTGACGGGGGCCGGGTCGGGATCTCGGAGGGTGCACGTTGCGACAAAATCATGACGTCTGGGAAGAGCATGCTACGCATGGAATGAATTCAATGGAAATCAATTGCAGTGGATCCGTGAGTGGATCAACCTAGACTGATGAGGCTATGATGCCTCTTCTGAGTCTGAGCCGGCTACGATGCCCGCTCGTGCCCACCCCGCCCCGTCTTCAGGGACCTCGCATCCCCCTATGATGGTAAGATGGGAAGACGGGCCGCCGCCCCTGGCACTGCACGTACGGCGAGAGAGACGGGCGGCGGTGTCGGCTGCGCGTCGCAGTCGACGAACGCATTTGTCGGAGGACCGCGCGGAGGCCTCGGATCGGCACCGGGTCCTCGTCTTGGCGCGCGGGTCGCTCCAGGGGCGGCGCCGGAGGCTCTGCCAGGGGGGGCCAGCGCCGATCACAAACATTCCGCTCGGACCTCCGAGAGTTTAGGTTTAGGTACTGCGTTTTTCGCAGTTTCTTCTTCTCCTTCTCCTTCTCCTTCTCCTTCTCCTTCTCCTTCTCCTTCTCCTTCTCCTTCTCCTTCTTCTTCTTCTTCTATTTCTTCTTCCTCCAAAAAGTGGCCCTTCGCCGGAGAGACCTCTGGTGCGGGCACGATGAGATCCCCCGATCGCTGATTGCGATGCGATAGCCGCGGCTTTTGTGTTGAATTTGCCCCCCCCCCCCCCCCCCACCCCCTCCCCCTCCCCCCCCCTCCCACGTCCCCCTGAAGCCGCGCGCCAAAGGGTCACTCTTTCCCTGGGAGGGACACTCCCTGCGCGCAGCCGAGAGGACTACGCGGGCCTGAAGCTGACCACGTCCTTCAAGGGCGGGGACTACAGCAAGGGGAGCAAAACACCGGCGCGAGGACCAGCCTTCGGAGGCCCGCGCGCCTTGTCCTGGGTCGGTGCTGGACCCCCCCCCCACTGACCGCGCCTCTGGCGCCGCCCCCGGCGCCTTCCACGCGCGGGAGGAGGGACGTGGGAAGAGTGGGTCAGCGCTAGCCCAAGGACTCCGCGCGGGCCTCCGAAGCTCCCGTTCACGCGGGGGTTCTTTGCTGCTCTGGGCAGCGGCAAGGACTTCTCGGGCTGCAGCGCCCAGTCCGTGGACTTCACGAAGTCGGCCTTCCGAGGGAACCGCTTCTTCAAGGCCAACCTGGAGGGCGCGGACTTCAGCGGTTCGGACCTCTCGGGCGCCTCGCTGGAGGGCGCGGACCTGTCGGACGTCGTGTTCGACGGGGCCGTGCTGGACGGGGCGTACTTCACCGAGAACATCGCGACGGTCAAGAGCATGAAGGGTGCCACCTTCAACGACGCCCTCGTCCCCACGAAGGCGGGGGCCTCGGCGTCCCAGTCCCGTCGGCCGTGCCCCCCCCTTGCCGCGTTTTCTCGCTTACCCTCCTCCTCCTGCTCCTGCTCCTCCTCCTCCGCCTCCTCCTCGCTCCTGCTTCTCCTGCTCCTCCTCCTCCTCCTCCTTCTCGCTCCCCCCGCCTCCTCCGCCTCCGCCGCCTTCTCCTCCTCGCAGGCCCTCTTCCTCCTGCCCCCGCTGCCCTGCCCCCCTGGGCCGCGGCGAGGGCCCGACCTGACCCAGGCTGCCTCCCTGAGGCAGCGGTCGCCGATAGGGCTCTGGAGGATCCCGGTCTCACAGTGGGGCTCTCGCGTGCGACTTCCTAACACGTCACTCGGATAGGCATGAGTTTGGTCAGCAGTTACATGACGGATGGAAGGCGGCACGAGACCGT
>CAUYUJ010010259.1:0-15000 GCA_963575745.1 Prorocentrum cordatum | reverse complement strand
CTTCACTACGCCACGCCACGCCATGCTGTAACATACTACGCTCTCTACGCCATGCCATGCCGTGTTCTACAATGCATCGCGTACCCTTTCGGGATCATTGCCCTGCTCAACATCCGACTGTGCGAGTAGAGAGGGGATCTACGCCATGGTAAGGGATGGGAGGGAGGGGTAGGATGTCAGAAATGACGCGAGCGCACCTGGCTTGTCCTCCTCCCCCTCCCCCTCCTCCTCCTCCGCCTCCTCCCCCTCCTCCTCCCCCTCCTCCTCCTCCGCCTCCGCCTCCCGGCCTCTCTCGCCACTGCCCGGCGCCCCAGGTGCTCCACCGGGTGCTGCTCCTCGATCCCCCCTTCGCCCGGGAGCTGTTCCTGACGGTCACCCCGAGCCCCTCCAGCGCCCGGCGCCTCCGGCCTGCGTCCGCCGCTCCGACGACGAGGGCGAGGAAGATGAGGAGGGCGACTGGGCCTCCCAGATCTAAGTGGGGCGTGTCCCTCTACAGGAGGAGAATTCAAGAATAGTCAGAAAATAGTCTGGGGACGATGTTTCAACGATGTTTGAGCATTTTTTTTTTTTTTTTGTTTTTTTTTGTTTATTTTATTTTTTGGGTATTTTGAATTTTCCGTCCAACCTGGCTCTAGGCCTCCTAGATTGGAGTCGGAGTGGACGGGGTCGGAGGGTCGCGCCGCATCGCCGATGCATCCTTCGATGCGGCTGGATATGGAGCCCGATTTGCTTTGTGTCGACGTTGCCGATGCATCGCTCACGTCGACGATACATCGCCGGTGCCTCGCAAAGGCGTCGCCGATGCATCGGCGATGCGTCGCGATCCTCCGACCCCATCTACTCGGACCCCATCTAGGCGGCCTCTAACAGCGGGGGCGGCGGCGGGGATGACGACTTCGATGACGAGGATCATAAGAGGAGAAGATGCCGATACCGCTACCATTCCCTCGTCGCCACGGCTGGATTCGCTTGGAAATTCTGGTCAGAATGCACCCTCGGAGAGGTCTGGGGAGTATCGGTGCCTTTTTGTGTCCCCCAGGCGAGTTCGGCGACGTCGACGTCGACGTCAAAGAGGACGAGGACGAGGGCGACGACGAAGACGACGACCGCGGCGACTTCGGCGGCGGCGGCGACGTGGCGGTGGGGCATGGGGGCGAGGGGGGGGGAGCTGATGAGGGGAGGTGGCGATGGGGGCGATGGGCGAGGGCACAGTCGCGGTCCGCGCGACTCACCGTGCAGGTGGACGCGGCACAGCCTGCACCACCCCCGTCAGAGCAGCGGCCTAGCAGCGGCCTGGAAACCCCGTCGGTGCTGCCCGCCGAGCTTCCCCGCGCGCCCGCCGCCCCGGCCTGGAGAGCGGCCACCCGGCGGCGCCCACGAGGGGGCGGCGCGACGAGGCCATACATATATATATATATATATATATGTAATGTATATGTAATATATATATATATATATATATATATATTTGTAGATATCTATATAATATACATATATACACATATATATAGATATATATCCTTAGCAACCGCTCGCACTGGGCGTTGGGCGCGTTGGGCGCCGCCGCACGGCGCCACCGCACGGCATTGGGCGTTGGGCGCCGCCTCTCGAGGCGTTGGGCGCCGCCGCACGGCGCCACGGCCGCTCAGCGCGCGCGCGCGCCGCAGCACGCATCTTCGAGGACGGGGGCCTCCTGAGAAGGGCCGCGTGGAAGACGGCCTCTTCGAGTCCCCCGTGGGCCTCTGCAAGAGGGCCCCGGCCTTCAAGACCCCCCCCCGCCTTCTGGGGAGCCGGCCCTCCTCGCGCCACCCCCTCCCTGTGCGCTTCCGCGACGCGCCAGGAGGTCCGATGCCGTGCCTGCTTTTCCAGTGCGGGGTCGGTGGGGGTCCCGGCCAGATCTCCGTGCCGAGCCATCTTTCCGGTCCAGGGGCCCGGCGAAGGCTTGCAGGGGTCAAGAACGGGGGAAAGCTTCTGCCTTGTTTTTTTCAATGCGTTGGGCCTCTGGGTGCCGATACGTAGGACTCCCAAAGTGTGGTCGAAATAGATAGGGTCGGAGGATGCCGCAACATCGCCGATGCATCGCCGATGCGGCTCAACGTGGAGCCCGAGCTTCCCCACGCCGGCGGCCCCGATGTATCGCCGACGTCGCCGGTGCATCGGCGGCGCGGCGTGATCCTCTGGCCCCATCTGCTCGGACTGTCTCCCATATGAGCGACGCACAGAACGGCGCCGTTTGCGCCAGCATGCGTGCGTAAGCTTCACGGGTGCAGGTCGCGCGTGAGCGCCTTCGTCTCCAATGCGGCGTGCCGCGCCGGCGGCCCGCGCAAGCCTTCGCGTAAACTCGCCGCGCCATGTCGCGCAAATTCCGTCTCCGATCGCCCCCCACCTGTTTGGACAGTCCCCCATGTGGGAGGCTTTTGTCATGGCGCCAACATCGCAGAGCGGATCTCGTTCGGAAACATTGGGATGGGCCCGTAGTGTCGTGGAGAATTTCGTTCCGGGTTTCGAGGCGAATTTCGTGCGGATTTTTCGGGGGCTAAACATGAGAACGAAAAAACCCACATGAAATCCACTTCGTTACCTCACTCGCCGCTTCGGGGTCTTGTGTTGGCAGAAATCAATGCGACAAGTCGCTGCAGCACGTCTTGCAAGGTCGGTGCAGTAATTTTTGTGATGCTCGCCCAAGTTAGCCCGCTCCGCCGCCGCGCCGCGCCGCGCGGCGGGCCGCGGGGTAGCGGCGCCGGGCCCATGCTAGAGGAGGCGCCCCCGCGCTCGTTCGCGGGCGAGCGGTGCCCCCTGGTGGCCCCGGTGTACGTGCCCGTGAGGCCTGGCTGCCGCGGTCGGTGTGGCCGCCTTTGAGTTTAAGTCGGGCGTGTCCCTCTACAGGAGGAACATCCAAAAATAGTTCATAAACATGATAAGGGGACGATTTTTGTTTTTGCAGTGTTTGTGCATTCGTCGAATATTTGCTTTCGTGCAGAATCCGCCTGTAGGGGGACATGCCCGACCTAATCCTAAGTCGGGACTCGAGAGCTTGGCATCGCGCGGACGAGTGTTTTTTTTGACCATGGGGCCAAAGGGGTCCTGAGGGAAACGGGCCCGGAGGTTCTTCGCCATTGTCGAGATCTTGGGGCCCTCCATGGGCCACGGGATTGCCACAAAACGCTGCAGGATGAAGAACTGGTCCTGGGGGAAAGGCGCCCAGGGTCCATGAGCCGTTTCCCTCGGGACCCGTTTCCCTCACGTTACAAAGTCGTGGCTCAAGAGACGGGGTTCAATGCAAACGGGGGTCAGCCAGAGCGCCAGACCTTGCAGGATCTTGCAGAGCGAGTGGTGCATTGACCTGGGCTTGCGTGCGGGATCCTGCAGGGTCCTGCAGAATTGTGCAGGATCTTGCAAGGCCCGACTGACCCGGGTTTGCGTTGACCTGGGTCAGTGCGTCCCCGATGTACGCCTTCAAACTCTATGCTTGGCTCGCGTCGTGTCGACCAGCGGCCCGCCGCCTGTGTTCCACGTTGAACGCTGCCGGCGACCCCAAAATCGGTCAGCGTTGAGCGCTCTGACGTTTCGGAAGTGGTCCATCGTTGAACGATCCCCGCGGTATCAGGAACCAAGGCCGGGGTACGAGTAGATGGGTTCGGTGGACAGCGCTGCATCGCCGATGCATCGGGGATGCGGGTCGATGTGGAGCCCGACTTTCTCCACTCCGACGATGCCGATGCCTTGCCGACGTCAACGATGCATCGGCGTTGCGGGCGATCCTTCGACCCCATCTACTTGGACCCCATCTGGGAGGCCCCCACTGAAACCCCGACTTCAGAGGAGGGACCGACACTCCGAGATCCAACGTATTCAAAAAATCAAGGCTGAGGTTTTCGCCGTTTTCAGCCTTTCGAGGCCCTCGCATGGCCACGGGTCCGTTCAAGAACGGCTCAGGATTACAAAGCCGCTCCAGTGGAGTAGGTCCAGACTTCAGGGACCCCGTATTGAACAAATCAAGACATCGGGTCTCTGCGTACCACTACTCTTGCCTCGTGTTCGCTAGAATGAGCCTCCTGGCAGGCCCTCGTCGCCAAGGCTGGATTCGCCGCTGTGGGGCCTCGGATGCCAAAATGCATGTATGAATGTATGTAATGTAATGTAATGTAGTTTACCATATTTTAATGTAGTGTGGTGTAGTGTAATGTAATGTATTGTAACGTAATGTAAGGTACTATATCGTAGGGTAATGTATTCAATGTAAAGTGATCTCTGTCTGTATGTATTCATGCATGAATGTATATGTAGGGGTGTATGCATGCATGTAGGTATGTATGTTTGTATGTATGCATGCATGCATGCTTGCACGTATGTGTGTATGCATGCATGCATGCACGCATGTATGTATAGGTATGTACAGATGTGTGTATGCGTGCATGTATGCACGTCTGTATATATATATATATATATATATATGTATGGATGCGTGCGTGCATGCGTGTATGTATGTATACGCATGTATGTGTGTAGGGATGTATGCATGTATGTATGTATACATATATAGGTGTGTGCATGTATGTATGTATGTGTGTATGTATTTAGGAATGCGTGTGTGTGCATGCATCTATTGATGTATATATGTATGTACGTATGTGTTTATGCGTGTACAAATGTATGCATGCATGCATGCATGTATTCATGTATGCATGCATGTATGCGTGTGGGTATATATGTAGGTATGTCTGCATTCATGCATGCATACCTGCCTGTATCTATGTCTGTATGTATATATATATGTATAGATGTGCATCTTAGTATTGTAGGCTTATATGTTTGTATGTTAGTAGGTCTGTATGTCTGTATGTCTGTATGTATGTATGTCTGTATGTATGTATGTACGTATGTATGTATGCACGTATGTATGTACTATATATAATATATGTATGTCTGTATGTCTGTCTGTCTGTCTGTCTGTCTGTCTGTCTGTCTGTCTGTCTGTCTGTCTGTCTGTCTGTCTGTCTGTATGTATGTATGTATGTATGTATGTATGTATGTATGTATGTATGTATGTATGTATGTGTTGTGGAGACGGGTATTCCTTTGCGAAACTCATCTGGGGCTCGAGACAATGACGGCTGCTCGTCATCATCTCTTCATGGTGACCGCGTTGGGGCTATCGAACCTGCCCTGAGACGGCAGGGCCGCGCGGAGCGGCCAGACGGCGGCAGATGGGCTCGGCGGCCCACGGCTGCTTGTCTCGCGTGGCGTCGGAAGAGGTGCCGACCTTCAGCGGCAAGCGCGAGGACTTCGCAGACTGAGTCTTCCCGTTCGAATCGTACTGCGGTCTGCTCGGCTGGACGCAGGGCTTGGCGAAGGCCAGGGACACAGAAGAGGAGATGACGCTCGAGGACCTCTGTGAGGCCGGAGTGATAGCCGAGCGCTCGCTGTACCACTTGTTGGCCAGCACGGGGATGGGCACGGCGCAGAGCATCGTGAAGTTGTGCGCGGGGGGCCACGGGTGTGAGGCCATGCGGAGGGTGTACTACGAGTATCGTCCGCGGCTGAAAGAGGAGCACGGCCAGATGCTGCAATAGATCCTCACACCGCTCTGGTGGAAGGAGCGAGAGGGCAGGGAGCGCTTCACAGAGGTGCTGATAGCTTGGGACGAGCTGATCTTTTGGTGCGATCGAGCGACTGGCGAGGCGGTGGCGCAAAACAGGACGACCAGCACGATCATTGCGCATTCTCAATGCTGAGGTCCGCCCAGAGACATGTGCGGATCGACATCGTGCAGATGGGGGCGTGCATATTCGAGGCTGTGGTCGGCCAGAGTGGACTGATCTCGAGACCTCCGACGGCTGGCAGGGGCAGCGATGACATGGACGTCTACGCGATTTCTAGAAGGGAAAAGACAAGACGAAGGACGTTTGCCAGATCTGCAGCAAAGCGAACGGCGCGACCAAGAACTGCTATTGGCGCAAGAAGGGCAGAGGTAAAGGTGGCTAGACCCAGGGAGCTGGAGCTGGCAAGGGCAGCGGAAAGCATGCTGGCAAATGGACGCGGCCAGAACCTTCAAGGGAAAGTGCGATTACTGCCGCAATGCGGGTCACAAGAAGGCAGGCTGCAGGACGCGGATGGCCGACGAGAAAACCAAGGGCAGCGCGGCGATCGAGCAGGAGGGCTCGGAGCCGAAGGCGGTTGCGAAGATCGAGTTCGCTGAGTGAGAGTGCGAGCTCTGCGACGACGACCGGCTCTACTTCATGGCTCTGCGGGCCGAGAGCCGAAAGCAGGACTGCTGCGCGCTGGGGGGCGACGGCGCCGCGTTCACCGCCCTGGGCGCGGCGAGCGACTACCGCGTCGGGCCTGCCTCGTTCTGCGAGGGCTGCGTGCAGAAGGCAGGCGACGGGCCGGAGCTCTTCGGCGCGCGGTGGAACCATGTCAGGATGGAGACCGTCAGGACGGCGCCGATGGCGGACGACGACGACAGCAAGGAGGCTGGACTATTATAGGCCAAATTCAGGCTCGGGGGCGCGGTCTCGAAGCCCATCCCCTCGCTGCTCGAGGAGATGTGCAATGGCGCGGAGTTCTGGCTTAGTGCCGAGACGGGCGTGGACGCGCGCCCAGCAGAGAGCGACCTCTCGAAGGGCATTCCGCTCGTGAGAAGGAACGGTGCGTTGGGCTTCGACGCGAAGACTTTCAAGTCGACGACGGAGGCGATAGAGTTCGCGGCCAGCGTGAACGCGAACGAGCAGGAGGAGGGCGAGGGCTCTAGGCCCTCGCCCGGAGCGGCCGGCAGCGGGGCAGGTAGCGCGGCGGGCCCGCCTGGTCCAGCACCGCCGGCAGCGGCGGCAGCGGGGTCTCCGGCGGCGGCAGGGGCCGGAGGACCAGAACGCTTGGCGTGGCAGACCGAGACGGGGCGCAACGGGCAGGAGATCGTCCCGCACCCTGACGCCCGCGACGCGAGCGCCATGCGGCTCGGGGCGCCGTTCTGTGGCAGGGAAGGCGAGCTCTCGGTGGGGCTGAGCGACGCGGGGCTGAGGGTGGCGGCGCGCCAGTGGGGGCTGGCTGAAGGAGCTGGGGCGGGGGCGCGAGGGGTCTGTGCATGGGGCGCTTGTAATCGCGCCTCGACAGGTCGCTGTGCCAGCAGACCCGACGCCAGCATAACAAGCGGTTCATGAACTGTTGCGCTTTACGAGGGCCGACGGGCGCGAGGCCCTGCGTGAGGGGCAACGAAGCCGCGAAGCCCCGCAAGGCGCTCGCCTTCGACCGGGCGGACGCTGGCAGGGCGCAAATCACGCTGGACTTCCGCCGCCTGAAGATGAGCGGCGACTGGGCGGAGGTTGGCGACGAGGAGCCGCTGGCAGCCGACATCTTCGCGACGATTCTGGCGATGGCCGAGCGGGGCGCGCTGATGTCCGTCGCGATCTCGATGCCGACCGAGGCCGCGACGGACTACGCGGTGCTCTGTGCGTGCGGCTTCATCGAGAACATGCACCTGGCGGCGTCGGGCCCGGGGGCGGATGGCGAGCCGGTGATCCCGAACTTAGCGGACGAGGTGCGCAAGAAGATGAACAAGGACATCGAACCAGAGCAGAACCATGGAAGCCTGCGGGGCAGCCAGGTCGCGGGGGCCATCGAGGCGCCGATCCGCGGGTTCCAGGCGAAGGCGTGGACCTGCAGTTCGACTTGGAGAAGCGCTGCGGCGTCAAGATTTCGGCTGGCGCGCCGATCTGGTGCTGGGTGATGCGCGCTGCGCGAGCTGGGCTACGTCGGCTCACGGGCCAAGGGCAGACGGGCGCGCTTCGCGCCGAGCTGCTCGCGGGGTGGCCCACAACGGTGGGATTCTCCTGTTTCGGGGGGCCGGCGCTCTTCAAGTTGCCGCTGGCGCGCGCCTGGCAGATCGCGGCGACGTCGCTGATGCGCAAGGGCGAATCGAGCTTCGTGGAGGGCATCTGGGCTGGGGGGCACAAGGAGAGCGACGACCGCGTGTTCCTGGCCCCTGCAGGCTGGCATCGTGCGGGGACGTGCGGGATGCTGGGGCCAGCGCTGAGGAATTGTGCGAAACTGCTGAAGGCCGTGATCTCGGTCCCCTGGGATCCGAGGAGTACGAAAGCGTATGAGCTACGGCTTCGACTGCAACGACCTGTGCTCGCCGTCGCGCTGACCGTGGCGGCGCGGGGGGCTATGGCGGGGGCCGGGGCAGCGGCGGCCCCGGCAGCAGGGCTGTCACCCGGGGAGCCCATCCAGGGGACGCAATCAGCAGGATGCGTCGGAGCAGCGCCATCAGCACCGGCCGCGCCATTGCCGCCGGCGGCAGTGGCAGAGCCGCAGCAGCCCGAGCACGCGACGGAGGTGGAGCCACCAGCATCGGCGAGGGTTCAGACAAGGGCAGCGGAGGAGACGGACTACACATCACCTCGGCAGAGGGCGAGATGCGTGTATGCGATCGCGCTCGACGACCCGATCGACTGCAGCATCCTGGGCGCGATGGGCGCGGGGGCCTACGTCGCGACGAGTGGGCTCGAGCTTGCAGTCGAGTTCAAGAGGGGGCGCGAGGCGCTCGAGGTGTTGGCGCGCTGCGGCGCGCGCGGACGCCCCCGGCAGCAAGAGTGGGCGCCCGCGGATGATCGAGGCGCGTTGGGAGCCGCTGGGCGGGGCGGCCAGTGCAAGTGGAGGAACGTGGCCCGGGAGTTCAAGTGGATGGAGCAGCGGGGGCGCGTTCGCAGCATCCTCGTCAGCGCAGAAGAATTAGGCTGGTGGATTCATCAGCGCCGAGGAGGAGAACCGCGCGGCGTTCATCGCACATGGCTTGAAGGCCCTATTATCAAGCCGACCATGCCGAGAATGTGTGCGTGGGGCGCGCGCGGAATGCCTGGCGATCTTAGCGGGGCTGGGCAGGCCGACGGACGTCGTCTGGGAACTGCGCAAGATGCCCCTTGGGCATCGCGTGGTAGGCGCTGGCTGGGTTGACAAGGCGTCGGGGGCACTGGGGGGCGATGGGGCTTCCAGCGCTGCGAGTGCCAGCTCCAGTTTTATTACAACGAGGGGCAGGATGTCCTGAACGACTTTCGGGTGGATGTCCTCCGCGGCGACGGCCCCGTCGAGAACCTGGGTGAGGTCGTCGAGTGTCCGCGTGAAATGTTCGACCTGAAGACCGCGGGGGTGATCTGGGGGGGGCGATATTCGCATTTAGAGTGCGGTGGGCTCAGGTTCGCGAGCGGCGACGTGATGGCGGGGCCGAGCGCGGGGCGCATCGAGGACCCGACCTGCGCGATGTGCGCGGAGAAGGTGAAGCCTGTGACGGTGCCGAGCCTGACGGGCCCCGACTTGGACGGGATCTAGACGGCAAAGTTCATGAGCCGGGTCGGGATCTGGCTCTACATTTCCCCCGACAGGGCTGACGCCCAGAGAGACGTGCAGCTGCTGGCCAGGAACCCGTCCCAGCCTGCGGGTTCGACAGGAAGCGCTTGGTGAAGCTCGCGCGGTACCTGCAGGACACCAATGCCGAGGGCGCGCTGCTCGCGGTGCCGGCGGCGAGCAGGCCAGGTTAAATCAATCTGACGCTGCGCGCGGGCGCGGACTAACGAACGTGCGAGACCGCGAGAAGGGCGATGGCGCGTGGGATCGCGCAGCTGGACGCGGCGCAGTGCGCAGCGTTCGCGAGTCGCCGCGGAATCCAGTCTTCATTCTCTGGGGAGGCGGAGTTCTATGGCGCGACGTCGGCGGTCATTGACGGGGGGCTTATCGACCGCGTGCCGGGGTGGCCAGGCTACGGCGTGACGTGGGAGCTGGCGATCGATGGCAGCGCGGCGAAGGCCATGATCAGCCGCGAGGGCGTCGGGGAGGTGAAGCGCGTAGACGTGGGGCGCTGTGGTTTCAGCGGGGGCGGAAGTGCAGCGGGCTCATTGTGGAAAAAAGGGCGGAGTAATGGCTTTGGCCGACCTGGGCGCGAAGGCACGCTCAGTCGGGAGGTCTGAGTACATGGGGGAGCTGGCGGGGATCGTGGACTGCAGCGAGATGGGCGAGCGCAAGGAGCTGGAGGCCTGCGCCGTGAGTTCGAGCGCGAGCTGGGCGAAGCAAGGCTTGCTGGCCGCGCGGCAGGCCCAGGGGGCGACAGTGTCGACGGGGGCTAGTGCGTGCGCTGGTGGAGTGGACCTCCACCGAGAGAGGACTGCCACTAGCTTGGAGGTCAGCGTGCTACGCGACTGGATCGACGAACGCCAGATCGACATCATGGGCGCGATTTTGTTGATCATTTTCGTGCTGGGCGTGCTGTGCGGCTAGTGGCGCAGCGCGCAGATGGAGTGCGAGCCGAAGGCATCGCGCAAGGGCAAGAGCAAGGGCCGGGGCAGCAGTGCGAAACCGACGAAGATTGCGTTGAAGGCGGTGGAGTCCGAGGGCAACGTGAAACATTGCGTGGACGAGCAGAGCCGGGCGCCGTGCACCTATCAGTGGCAGTGCTCTAGCCCGAGGTTTGCGCCGCTGCCTGGGTGCAGCCGTGGTTCAGCTTGCTAGCCGATCGAATGGAGTGCGAGAGGAGAGAGAAAGGTTCGGAAGTGATCGAGGGCCCTGTGAGGGCCATGCGGCGAGGCGCGCGACGGAGGCGCCGTGGGGGCGCGAAGGCGTGAATGATTGTACGGCCCCTCCCGCAGCGCAAAGCGTGTGATCTACATGGGGCGGGGTATTCTTCTCCGAAGCTCATCTGGGGCTCGAGAAAATGAGGGTGGTTCGTCATCATATGTGCAAATCGTGTATGTATGTATGCATGCATGCATGTATGTATGTGTGTATGTGCGTATGCATGTATGCATGTACATATGTATGTATGCGGGCCGTTGTGTAAGCATGATTTGTTTTTAATGACCAGCCGTTCGTGGGCGCGGCCGGCCCGCGGGGACTCGGCCCCACCGACCGCGGCCCGCGGAGAGCTGCGGGGTCCTGGCGGGAAAACCGGCGGCTGCATGTGCATCGCGTTAGCCCCACGGGGGGCAGACTGGGGAGGCCCTTTGCGCCGCCTGCTCCTCCTGCTCTTCCTGCTCCTGCTTCTGCTGCTGCTGCTGCTCTTCCTCCTCCTCCTCCTCCTGTTCTTCCTCCTCCCCCTCCTCCTCCTCCTCCCTCCTCCTCCTCCTCCTGTTCTTCCTCCTCCCCCTCCTCCTCCTCCTCCTCCTCCTCCTCCTCCTCCTCCTCCTCCTCCTCCTCCTCTCCTTCTCCGGAGATCCTGGCGCTTCAATATTTTCTGCACTGGGCGTTTTCGCCCGTCTGCGGGCCCAGTGGGCATCAGAAATCGGTCCCGCTCTAAACGCGCCGCAGAACGATGGGGTCCAGAGATTTGGCCGCGATTTTTCGCGATGTTGTTTTTTTGGGGGGCGACGTTGGATCCCAGGTTCCGATCTATCCCTCTCCTTCATTTCTTGCTCCCTCCCTCCCTCCTGCCCTGGCGCCAGGCAGGCGGTTTCCTCGATGCGTTGCCGCCTCTGGCGTTTAGAGGCGCAAGGAAAGCCAGCCCCGTGAGCTGACGCGCTTGATCCCCTTATTTCCCAGGCCCAGGCCCCCCTTTTGATCCCGACGCCGTTCTCTTTTTTTTTTCTCTTATTTTTGTTTCTCCTTCCCCTTACCTAGGCTCTGCCTAGAAGGGTTCTTACTCTGTTTGCTTAAAGGGCCGGGCAGTGGGGCATGCCCCGGGCGGTTCCCCCGGCATCCGCCCCGCGGTTCCCCCAGTTGCGCCCCCTGGGTTCGCCCAGTTTAGCTAAGCTTAGCTTCGCTTAGCTTAGCTTAGCTTGTCTCATCTTGGCTGAACTTAGCTTAGTTTAGCTTAGCTTAGCTTTGCCTAGCCTAACTTGGCTTAGCTTAGCTTCGCTTCGCTTAGCTTAGCTTAGCTTAGCTTAGCTTATCTCAGCTTAGCTTAGCTTAGCTTGGCTTAGCTTGGCTTAGCTTGGCTTGGCTTAGCTTAACTTAGCTTAGCTTAGCCTAGCCTAGCTTAGCTTAGTTTAGCTTAGCTTAGCTTACCTTAGCTTAGCTTACCTTAGCTTCGCTTAGCGCAGCGCAGCACAGCGCAGTGCAGCATTAGCACACCATAGCATAGCATAGCATAGCCACGCATAGCACAGCATAGCATGGCATAACATAACATAGCTCAGCAGAGCATAACATATCATATCATAACATAGCATAACGCAACATATCATATCATATCATATCATAGCATAACATATCATAGCGTTGCTTAGCATAGCACAGCGCAGCATAGCATAGCATATCATAGCATAGCATACCCTAGCCTAGCCTAACCTAGCCCAGCATAGCATTGCGCAGCACAGCACAGCATAGCATAGCATAGCATAGCGCAGCACAGCATCCACTATTGCTGCTGCTAATGTTGCTTTCCTAGAGGCTCCAACTCCTAGGTAGGGTCGCACTGTTTTTTTTTTGTGTGTGTGTGTGTTTCCCTTTTTTTCCGTTGCACAGCATGGTTCCCCAGAGTTCTGGGCCCCTTCCCAGGGATGGGCTCTTCGTACAGAGCCGGCTTCCCCTGAACAGCTTGTTTGGAAAGGGGTTCTGCTCAAGTTTTCGGAGAAACAGGCAGGTACTTTGCTGGATGCGGAATCGGGAGTGCGACGTTGCCTCCCGTTGCCTCCTGTGGCCTTCCTTGGCTTCCCATTGCCGCCCCTGTCCCTATCTGTCCCTATCCCTACGCCTCTATCCCTGAGTATCCCCGTCGCTTGACCCAATTCCCAATCCTACTTCCCTACCCTGATCCCTATCCCGATCCTGAATCCCGATCCCTATCCCGATCGCTATATCCCTACATTCCTATATCAATATGCCTACATCCCTGTATCCCTATATCCCTACATCCCTATATCCCTACATCCCTACATCCCTAAACCCCTACATCCCTATATATCCCTATATCCCTACATCCCTGTACCCCTATATCCCTATATCCCTATATCCCTATATCCCTATATCCCTATATCCCTATATCCCTATATCCCTATATCCCTATATCCCTATATCCCTATATCCCTATATCCCTATATCCCTATATCCCTATATCCCTATATCCCCATATCCCTATATCCCCATATCCCTATATCCCTAAACCTACATCCCACCCCGATCCCTGTCCCTATCCCTATCCCGATCCCTATCCCGATCCTCCCATCCTGGCCCCGCCTCGTGGCCTCCATCGTTGCCCCCATCGTGGCCCCCGTCGCAACTGTTCGGGGCCTTCGGCCGCCAGGGTGCCAACTTTGACGCCCCTGGCCTGGCATCGCTCGGACGTGTGCATTTTCTCTTGGCGAGGACCATCGAGGACCATCCTGGACCATCGAGCAAAAACAGAAAACACGCACGAAACCGACAAATGCACGGGAAATGGACGTCCGAGCGACGGCAAGCTGGGGCCTGGTGCAGGCGCGTGGGTTGGCGGCGGGCCCCGGTTCCGTGCAACGTCGGCGCGGTCCGTCGCCAAAGCTCGGGCGCCGCTGTCCCGACGTTTGGCTCGGCATCGCTCGGACGTGTGAATTTTTCTTTCGGCGAGGACCATCGAGGAGCATCCTTGATCATTTCGCAAAAAAAAAAACACGCATAAAACCAAACAACACAGGAAATGGACGTCCGAGCGATGGCCAGTGGGGGGGGTGCCCTCGCCGACCCGTGGATCCACTCGGCGCCCGCGCGCCGGATCCGCGGAGCCGCAGAGTCCACGCTGGCGTCCACCCGGACGTCGGGGCCGGTCCGCCCTGGCCGGGGGGGGAAGGGGGGGAGGCGAGCGGGGCGGCGGCCACGGATGGGTCGCGCCTCCTCCTCCTCCTCCTCCTCCTCTTCCTCCTCCTCATCCTTTTCTTCTTACTCCTCCTCCCCCTCCTCCTCCTCCTCCTCCTCCTCCTCCTCCTCCTCCTCCTCGGTGGTCGGACGGGGCCTTGGGCGAGCTGTTTTGATTTCGCTGATTTTCGCTCCTCGATGGGCCTGAGATAACGCCAGGGTGGTTCCAAAGCCCACCAGGGTCACCGAGGAGGCTATCGTGGGCAGTCTTGGAGGCCATCCCGTTGGTCGGAGGAAAAAGTCGGGCGGGCTAGGACGATGAGGAATCCGTTCCAGAGCGCTGCGGAACGGTCTCAGAGCGTTCTGGAACGCTCCGAGAGGGCCGCGGCGCCCGAGACACCTTCCAGAGCCGCCGGATCTGAGGGATTCGCGATTTTTCCTCACCCGATTTTATCCTCGTCCTGATTTCGTCTCAGGTGGGCCTCTAAGAAGGCGGCGGAGGTTCTGAGAAAGTAGCGGGGCTTGTCGGAAGCCCGCCCAGCTTCCTCTAAGAAGGCGGCGGAGGTTCTGAGAAAGTAGCGGGGCTTGTCGGAAGCCCGCCCAGCTTCTGAGAAGCCTTTCTGGAGGCCTCGAGGGCCTTTGAGAGGGCCCCTGCCTTCTAAGAAGCCGCGACGCCCCTGGTCTTCTGCAAAACCCTGAGATCCGACGTCGCGAAGAGCATGCAGCATCGCGAAAGCTCACCTCCGGAGCCCCAGGCCCGATGTTTCTGCCGCATGTTTCGAGCCAGATCGATCTGTGATGGTCCCAGGACCCGAAGCCGGGCGAAAGCGCCAGGTGTGACAACATTGCCACGCCCAGATCTGAGGTGATGGGCCTCTTTTCCACCACCACCACCACCATAAGTTGGATGGGGGAGGAGGAGAAGGAGGAGGAGGAGGAGGAGGAGGTGATGATGATGATGATGGTGGTGGTGGTGGTGATGATGATGCTGCTGATGATGATGATGCTGATGATGATGATGATGCTGATGATGATGATGCTGATGATGATGATGATGATGAGGATGATGATGCTGATCATGATGCTGATGATGATGATGACGATGATGATGATGATGATGATGATAATGCTGATGCTGATGCTGATGATGATGACGATGACGATGACGATGACGATGATTGTGATGACGATGATGATGATGATGATGATTATGCTGATTATGCTGATGATGATGCTGATGATGACGACGATGAT
>CAUYUJ010010258.1:363371-479007 GCA_963575745.1 Prorocentrum cordatum | reverse complement strand
GCGGGCGCAAGCCTAATTGGGGTTAGACTGCACACCGGGGCCCGGCCACCTAGCTGCGGCTCGTTGGCCGCCTCTGTCTGGCTTTCGGAGAAAATATATCGCACCCCATTTGCATCATCACGTATACTGGAAAACAAGGATGCCGCCACACAGTCGAAATGCCCAGTGCTTATGAGGACACCCCCGGGGCCTCCGCGGACCTCTCCACATGTCTGTGTGTCTCTGTGTCTGTGTGTGCGTGCGCTTGTGTGTCTGTGTGTCCGTGTGTCTGTGTGACTGTGTGCTTGTGTTCCTGTGTGTCTTTGTGTCCGTGTGTCTGTGTGTCTGTGTGTCTGTGTGTCTATGTGTCTGTGTGTCCGTGTTTCTGTGTGTCTGTGTGTCTGTGTGTCTGTGTGTCAGCGTGTCTGTGTGTCTGTGTCTGGCATGCGTGTGCGCTGGTGTTCGTTTGCGCGTGTTTGTGTTTGTGTGTGTGTGTGTGCGTGTGCGTGTGTTTGTGTCTGCGTGAGTGTTTGCGCGCGTGTGTGTGCGCGGGTGTTTGCGTGTGGTCGTGAGCGCCTCTGTGCGGGAGTGGCCGCCGCTGCCGACGGTTCTGGGGGGCCAGCGCGACGTTGGCGGCGCCTGCCTCGTCGGTGGGCGGTGGAGGCTGGGCGACTTCGAGGATTACGTGTCCGTGTGTCTGTGTTCCTTTTTGTCTATGTGTCTGTGTGTCTGTGTGTCTGTGTCTTTTGTGAGTATGTGTGTCTGTGTGTCGTGTGCCTGTGTGTCTCTGTGTCTGTGTGGCTGTGTGTCTGTGTGTCTGTGTGTCTGTGTGTCAGCGTGTCAGTGTGGCAGTAGCAGTGTGTCACTGTGTCAGTGTTTGTCAGTGTGTCAGTGTGTCTGTGTGTCTGTGTGTCTTTGTGTCTGTGTGATCATGTGTCCGTGTGTCTGTGTGTGTGTGTGTGTGTGTGTATGTGTGTCCGTGTGTATGCGTGTCTGTGTGTCTGTGTGTCTGTGTGTCTGTGTCTGCGTCTCTGTGTGTCTGTGTGTCTGTGTGTCTGTGCGTCTGTGTGTTTGTGTGTTTGTGTGTCTATGTGTCTGTGTGTCTGTGTGCTTGTATGTCTGTTTGTCTATGTGTCTCTGTGTCTGTGAGTGAGTGTGTCTGTGTGTCAGTGTGTCAGTGTGTCCGTGTGTGTGTCTCTGTGTCTGTGTGTGTCTGTGCGTTTGTGTGTCTGTGTGTCTGTGTGTCTGTGTGTCAGCGTGTCTGTGTGTCTGTGTCTGGCATGCGTGTGCGCTGGTGTTCGTTTGCGTGTGTTTGTGTGTCTGTGCGCGTGTGTATCCGTGTGAGTGTGTGGGTGTGTGTCTGCCTGTGTGCGCGCGCGGCGCTGGCACCCCCGCGCATTGCCCCTCCCCCTCCTCCCCTCCCCCCGGCGCTCCGCGAGGGCGGAGTGGCTTGAGTGGAGGGGGGTCTGGCCCCAAAATGGGGCTCAAGGCGTCGCGGCTCAAGGCGTCGCCCAAGGGCTCGCAGAAAACTGCCTGGGGAACCTCCTCTTCTGCGAACCTTGTGTGCCTGCTTTCCAATTTTGCTCTACACCTATCACGATTGTGTAAGGTACCTTCGTGCATTGTTGTTCTTTCTTCACAGTTGTCGTATCAAGGGGAGCTGATCGAGGGAGAAGCGATTCATTTAGGAAGTGGAAGAATATTACTGGACGAATATCTTCTTGTATTGGTTGTTCTTCCTTCACAATTGTCGTATTTGATCGTGGGGGGAAACGATTCATTGAGGAAGTCGACGAATATTACTGGACGAACATCTTCTTGTATTGTTGTTCGGTCGTTCTTTCTTCACAATCACGTCGTATCTAGGTGAGCCTGATCGAGGGTGGCATCGATTCATTGAGGAAGTCGACGAATATTACTGGCGTGAGTGTATACGTGAGGCACGAAAGAGCTGGCGCAAAATAATACACAGGACTCAGAGAGTGTTGAAATGGCGTCGGTCGTTGATCCTCAAGTGTCGGCTGCAGCGAGTTCTGGACATGTATCATCGGAGAGTTTTGAACGGAATGTAAAACATCGAGGTGATGAGTTAATGAGAGCAAGGGAGGAGTTGATTTCGAAAGAGACAAACCCATCTCTTGCTGCCCTACTTCACTTCGACTGGGTTTCACGAATGAGGATAGAACCATGTCTCTCGTCAAGCAGTGTGAGGCCACAGATGAGAAACTTGCACATATTGATGAAAAAGTTCAGAAACAAGATGAGCGTATACCAAAATTGGAACAGATGATGATGTATACGCCACAGCCCCCCCCCCCTGGTCTTGGGGGCCCAGGTAATGCCTCGAATGCGTCGCAGGTGTCAGAGCGGAGTTTTTCGGGAGATTCTGAGAACATGAAAATGGCGAGGAGATTGTGGAAGCCAGAGTTCTTGGAAATCAAAGGTTGGGTGAAAAACTGGAGCAATCCCAAGAAACGCAGTGAGGAGATGTTGGGCCCGAAAGATCTTCAGACGCTGGTATCGAATATGGTTGATGCCCTTCCAGAAGATACGAATATGTGTGTGGACAAAGATCGTGCGATTAGGCTCAATGCTGGACGAACGTTGCATGGCCAAGGGGGGGTGGGAGTTCGGACAGGCACAACTGGTGATATTCTATGGTTATGGAAAAAGCATCTAGATGAACTGCTCACCTCTCCAGACGCAGACAAAATACTTGCTGGGATGGACCAGCAAATCGTACCAAGCAAAATCAAGATTTTGGTGGATGCACCCCCGTGGAAACGCCCACACATCAAGCAGGTCAGTCGGTTTCAGGGTATCTTCAAAACGCTAGCCCATCCTAGCTTTGTTCCTCTGCGGGGTGAAATGGGTCCTCCACGTTCATCGATCTACGTGCATTCGGTAGATTCCAAACCGTTTCTTCTGGCTGAGTGGAACGGTGAATCTTGGGAGATTTTCGAAGAACAATGGGCGACGATGTGTGGTACATATGATATCAAAGATGTGACGATTACGAAAATGAAAGAGGAGTTGAGCAAGAACTGAGGACGAGCTCGACGGAAACATCTTACTCTCATATCTTGCAATATCCAGAAGGCAGGAGTGAGGAATTGTCGAGGAGCTGAGATTTTGGGACATTTTCGTAGTTGTCCTGGAGGTCTGTTCGCGCTGCAAGAGAGTGATTTTCTCCCCAAGGCGGGGATTGAGCGTCTCGGTTGGGACCAGAGAGTCTCATCATGTGGGAAAGCTGCCCTAGTATTCGACAATGCATGGAAATGCTGTATCAAAGAATTCGTATGCTCGTATCCTCGTTTCGTCGTAGGAGGCTTCGAGACTGCTACATCGAGGCTGGTGAGCACTAGCATGTACCTTCCAGATGTTTCGATTCCAAATGCTTTTGCTATGTGGCAGCAAACCCTGACCAACCTCAATATGGTCCTCAGGGAGATGATTGCCGCGAAGCTGCCCGGTGCCTGTATCATTGTTTGCGTTGATGCTAATGTGGAATTGGTGGTGGTGTGGGGGGGGGGGGGGGGGGTACGGGGGTTCATCGAGGAGTAGAGTGCCTTATGACAGGAAATGGTGTGGATGGAAAGGAGGAAGGAGGCGATAGCACGGCGGAGAGGAGGAAGGAGAACGACCGATGGAGGATGAGGCATGCGCAAGAATGCTTTATGCAATCGTATGGGCTCTGTGCTGCCAATACTTTCGGCGACCGTGCAGTGACGTGGGAGAGCTGCGCACGAGCACGCAGCCGCTTTGTTAGAGCACCAGAGTTACGGCCACGAGTATTAGATTACGTTCTGATTCCTCATGGTTGGGAGGTTATTGATTGTAAGGCATCCTTTCGTTTGCACAGAGGAGGGGGGGCCCAGCGATCCCGTCTGAGTGATCATGAACTCCTGGAGGTCTGTGTTCGTTCCCCTGTTCCCTGTTGTTCGTTGTCCTCGTTGCTCTGCTAAACCTCGTGCTAAAAGCTATGTGGGATATGAGCCAAACACATTCGCGGATGAGATGATCGCGAGAATTCGATGGATTCGTTTGTTGTCAATGCCAGATGTTCCTCTGTAAGTGGTAATCCTCTGGGGGCCAGCTGTTTGTCACGACAGATTAAATTGAGCTCTACTCGGGATGAGGTGGGATATAAAACAAGAGATGACAACGGCATTACACAGCCTGTGCGCCCCCATAGACTCCAAAGGCTGATTGAACTCCGCAGGGGTACCCCACCTGGGCCAGAAAGAAAACATATCACAAAAGTTCTGAATGGCTATCGCCGTCTGTACCGCCGTCTTCGTTTGGAGTATGAATTGCCGCCGTCAAGGAAAAAGATGAGAAACCGTCTCTATAACTTGGAGTGGAGGATAGGGAAGTCTGGAATAAAGTTTTCTGGCAGATGCTCATGAGTAAGGTATCGTGTGCCCAGACTCGTGTTGTCAATTTAGAGGTGCTGCAGTCTCTCAGACAGGCCGCGGAGCTGGAGGCTCCACCTTGCACCATCACGCTGGCGAATATGCTGTGCTGCGGGGGAAGAATGCAGCGCGGCCGAGCGACGGGGACAGATGGAGTGCCTGCAGAGATGCTCCTTCGATTGTCGTGGAAAACGTTGAGGGAGGTGCGAAGGGTATTCGAGGCTGTGTTCCATAGACAGATTCCGTATCCCGATTGCTGGACGGAGATCATAGTGAGCGTGATGCCTAACAATCATAACGCCACGGATGCAAAAGAAACGAGATTACTGTGCATTCAAAATGCGTTATCTAAGCTCTATTCTATGTGTGTGGTCAAGTTAGCGGAGGATTATATGGAGGAGGTGGGGATGTTTCGTAGATTTGGTGTGTATGGATTTGTGAAAGGACGTAGGCCGTATGAGATTACGACTGCATTGAAACATTTAGATCAACATGCTAGCAAATATCAACACGCAGATGATCAATTACATGTTGCTCTCGCTGATGGTTATCAAGCTTCTGATCATTGTACGGTTGCTAATTTCAGTTCTGCCATGGCATATTGTAGCATACCATATGTTATCCAACATGCGATGATTGAATCCCCGGTATATAGTGATGTTGAGATCTCGTGTGAGAATCTCGACTTCGATCAGTTCTCAATGGTATCCTGGGGTCGATGTATACGTACGGGCGGACCTGAAGGACCGTTTGCCTTTAACTGTATTGCCGTGGCGATGTGGGGGGAGATGTTCGAGAAATGGGACGAACAGAAGTTGGGGTATAGGGTCGAGTTCCGAGCGAGCACGAGAGACGAAAATGAGGGCGTCGACGCAGTGTCGACTTACTTGAATCACGCCCCCTGGGCTGATAACATCATTGCATTGGCGAACTCGGCGTCGGATTTGGCTCATATGATGTTGGCAATGACACACTCACTTGAGAAATGCAGTATGCGATGGAAAGAGGCTCCCCTGGAGTATTTAGTTTTCGGCGAACCTCTGGAGCATGGTGAGAATGAACATATCATTCCGACTATGGACCTGGTGATCAAAGGGTTTCAGGACCCAGAACGTGAGGTGAGATTTCGCAGGAGGGCTGAGGTTCATCTTTTAGGAGTTTGTATTCCAGCGATATCATGCGGATGTAGCATGCAGATTAAACAAAGGAAGACAGGCTTTCTATGTTGACATCAAGTTCTATACCAGTAGATGTATACCATTGGTGGAAAAGTATTCTAGATATCAGCAGCTTGTTCAGTCAACAGTATTGCATGGATTGGATGGAGTTGCAGCAGATGAAAGTGCGATTGAAAGGCTCCATGTGTTTGAGGGAGAATGTTTGCCCAGGATATTGAGAACGAGACATCTTCCTGATGAGCCATGGGATGCGTACACACATCGGAAATACTGCCGATGCAGGAAAGCTTTTCATGAGCACGGGTATCAATCGTTGGTGCAACAGTTCTTGTATCGCCAGTGGTTGCTTGCATTAGGTGTGGTGTCATTTGCAAAATATCTACCCCATGATATGCCGCAGAGTGACAGAGCGTGGAGGGGCCCGAGGCTGGCAATGCTAGCATGCGGAGTCCGATATGATGAATGGCGGCAGAATTTCGGGGATATCATGCACAGGTATAACTCTAAAAGAAAACGGGCGGAGGGGGGCAACTATCGCAAGAGGAAAAGAGGGATTGACGCGACGGGTGTACATACATGGCACTATCCTTTTGAAAAATATTGGGGTGATCAGTGGTGGAGAGACTTCCAACCTGAAAGCTGGAGAGAGTTTGCGCTATCTACGGTTGGAGAGGAGAAGTTCCGTTTGTTCCAGTGAAAGGTGAAAGGATCAGGAGTGAGACTCACAGTGTATGATATGGAAGAGGAGGGTGGACATGAGGCAACACGCAAACGGAGGAGGAAGGAGGAGGAGGTTCAGAATGAAGTCATCGCCAGACGTCTAACACTAACAAACATGAAAGCAACAGAATTGGATTTCAAACCACATGGTTTTGGAGTTGAGATATGTGGGGACTCTCTTCTCATCATTTCCTGGCTCCTAGGGAAGTGGGCGGTAACAGATTACACGCACCGAACAAGAATAGGCTAGATGATTGGCACCATGAGCAGTTTGACGGAGATCTATGGAGTACGGGCACCTTCGAATGGCAGGGATCCTTTTAAGCATGAGTTTCGTGAAGTAAATGAGCACGCGGATCGACTCACACATGATTGCCCGTGGGGGCAGAATGTACTGATATGGGAAGGCTTATTTTTTTTATTTTTTTTTTTTTTTTTTGATTTTTTTTTCCTTTTTTTTTTTCTATTTTTTTTTCTTTTTTTTTTTTTTTTCTTTTTTTCTTTTTTTTTTTTTTTTTTTTTATTTTTTTTTTTTTTTTTTCTTCTTTTCTATTTTTTTTTTTTTTTTTTCTTTTTTTCTTTTTTTTTTTCTATTTTTTTTTTTTTTTTCTTTTTTTTTTTTTTTTTTTTTTTTTTATTTTTTTTTTTTTTATTTCTTTTTTTTTTTTTTTTTTTTTTTTTTTCTTTCTTTTGCATGACACATACACATGGACATATAACACCTATCGCATTGAGGGGGTCCTTCGATGGCGGTAAATCTGAAGATGGAGTAGGTTGTGGTGCATGGCTCGAGGCGGCGTTCATATCCAGGTCCGACAGGATAGAGGGTAAGTTTTCGACCGTGTCCTGGCAGCTCGTCTGGGATTGATTCCGTCAGAGAGTACAGTCACACAGGCCGAACTATCTGCAGCAGATTGTACGGTACACAACATTGTTCGTTTGCTTGATGAGTTTGAGTCTTACCTTACTTGATCGTGCGTTGTGAAAGATTGTGCTCACGCGGATTGAATAAGAGCCTTGTTCGTTGTATTGCCCGCGTGTTTGACGCGGATGATATTTCATGAGCTTCGCTCTTGTCACTTGTCCGTGTGTTTGGAACGGTTTTGACTCGCATGGTCATGCAAATAAGAATCTCTGCCGAGACGGACACTGCGACTGGGCCGTCAGGCCCGTGAGAGTCGTTGCCAGCCAGCCTCCCCCCTCCGGAGCGCTGGCGGGGAGGCTGGGGGCGCGTGGTGTTTGTGCTTGTGTGATTTGTGTGCGTGTGCGTGTCCGTGGGTGTGTATGTGGAATATTGTGTGTTTGTGTGTTTGTGTGTGTGTGTGTGTGTGTGTGTGCGCGTTCGCGCGTGTGTTTCGACCTGTGCGCGTGGATGTGTGTGTGTGTGTGTGTGTGTGTGTGTGTGCGTGTGTGTGTGTGTGTGCGTGTGTGCTGAGCATGCTGGCGTGCGTTTGTGTCCTCGTGTTGTATGTGTGTGTGCCCGTGCGTGCGTGCTCATGTGCGTGTGCTCGTTTGTGTGAGTGCCTCTTTGCTATCCAGGTTTTGGGCGCTGCCAAGTGGCTGGATCAAGGCGTCTGGATCAAGGCGTCTGGATCCCACAGGCGTCTAGCGTGTGGGGGGGGGGGGGTGCGTCGCCGCGGGCGGCGCGGCAGCCATCGCTGCCTTCTTCGTCTTCTTCGGGTTCAGCGAGATCGAGGTCAGCTAGGCCGCTGCACTTGTTATTGTTATTGCGTGTGCTAGGCCGCCTGCACTTGTTATTGTTATTGCTACTGCTGCAATTGTCTCTTTTCCTCTCTCTTGGAACGACGGAGTGCTGGGGATCCGACTTCAGTCACGCTGACTGGGACTATCTTGCCAGACAGGTCGGGACACCTCGAGGTGACAGGAGAGCTGTTATTTGTGTGCCATCGCTCACACCAACAGTACCGTTTGTGCAGGGTGAAGGTTACGATTTCAATATCTTGCGTAACCACTTCGTGCAGGGTGAAGGTTACGATTTCAATATCTTACGCAGCCACAAAAGGAAGATGGCTGCAGCAGGTTCTTCAGTTTCAGGTGCTGCACCAGCGATGCCAGCAGGTTCTTCAGTTTCAGGTGCTCCAGGCTTGCATGCGATGGGCCAGGACATGACAATTGATGATGGGGGTGGGGCGTTTGCTAGAGCTGTCCGTGCTCGTAATGTCAAAGGAGGAGGGAAAGGAGAAGGAGGAGGTGCGGGACAAACATTGGGTGCGAATGAGGTTGCCCAGGAAGCTGGCCTTGACATTGAACAGATGTTTCGATCTATCATGACGGGACAACAGACTATGACGGCAGACATGCAATCGTTCAGGAACTCTATTCGTACGGAAATGGACGGTCTGAAAACATCTCTGGACTCCAGGGTATCAAAAACAGAATCGGCGATCCAGGACCTCACCAATGAAGTTCAGAAGCTCAAGCAGGGGGACGGGCTGTCGGTAGCAAGTGGATCCACGAAGGCGGGTACGGACAGACACGATCCTGCTTGGAATCCACGTTATGTTGAGTTCAAGGGATGGGTTTCAAGGGAGGGATGGAGGAACCGTGAGATACGTCAGCGGGAGGCTCTTTCACAGGAGGCACTGACGACGGCGATGAATGGTCTTATTGACTCTAAACAAATTGATGCTACACAGAGGGTGGCACTGGACTTGGATCGGACGGTTCAGGAGAATACTGGTAGATATTGGCCGTACACGAGGGGTAGGATCTATTTCAAGCCAGGTACATCCTCTGAGATCCTATGGGAAGCGAAACGTGTGTGGGAGAATGACTACAGGCGGGGACTCACTTCATTGCCTCCCAATGTGCGATTTCAAGTTGAATGCCAGCCATGGAAGATAGAACATGTTCGGGCGGTAGGAAGGTTTCAAGCACTATTTTCTGATATCAAGGGAAATGCGACGGCTATTCTTCGAGGTGAGACGGGTCCGCCAATGACATATATGTGGTATATGCCGAATGCTGATGATACTACACAAAAGACATTGATTGCAGAATGGGGGACCGACAAAAGGATGGAACCTCTATGGCGACAATTTGACACACGTTGAGCCTGACATTAACCAGGTGCAGTTTCTTCAGACACTACGGTGCCCGAATCATTGACGGGGCGGTAGGGCTGCGACAGAGACCGTTGTCGCAACCTGGAATGTGCAGAAAATATCCGACGGTCAAGTACCCAACCTGGTCGCTGCATGTGAAGCCAGGTCAATTCAAACGGTGTGTCTGCAAGAGTGTGAGCATACCAGTGCGAATACTTTTAATAGATGTGGATGGGAGATTCACTATAGCTCCTGCTCCAAGGCGGCGGTTGCGTGGTGCAGGGATTGGGCACCACATGTGATTGCACGACGGAGTGGGGTACGATATGCGTGTGTCGAATTCAGGGGTGCTCTAGTTACATCAGTGTATCTACCATGCGTGATGCGTGAGGTGACCACTTGGGGGAATACTTAGATGTACTTACAAAGTGCAGTGTTACTATGTTTCAAACTACACAGGCTGGAGTCATACCATGGGTGGGGATGGATGCTCAGACGGAACTTGAACCAGATATGCTGGGAATGACGGGAGGAGGTCTTATGCAGGTGGACGGGAGGAGGGAGGAGGCGAACTACCATGCAGAGAGGAGGGACATGCTTATGAGGTTCATGAGTACTTGGGGGATCTGTGCGGCGAACACATATGGAGATCGACGTATCACACATATACCGTACTGTTCCACACATGTGCAGCGTGTGCTTGACTATATTCTCATCCCTACACGTTGGTGCGCGGATGAGGCAAGAGCTCACCAGGAAATGAGATGCCAGGTCCAGTTTGTGGAACCCATCAAAGCTACGCCAGGTATACGTGCAAAAGCCAGTGCCTATAGTGATCACGCTCTGGTCTGGGTAAATCTCAAGACTACGGAGATCAGGCGCCCAGCTTTGCCACCCCGCCCTGTGTCCATGGTTGGCTGGCAGCCGACGGATGACACGGCGAGGAACATGTTTCGTGTGCTTGCGGATGTGTCGATTGAGGGGCTTGCATCTGACACGGTAGGGACGGACCTGCAGCAGGTCGGACGGGTACTCTTGGAGACGGCAAAGCTTGTGGACCACACTAAGGGGCGCCCCAACTGCAAACCTATTCAGAGGCCCAGGGAGCTCATAGAGGTGGAGTCTGCCATCAGGCGTGGGGCCCTTGGGAATACTCGTAAACAACTGCTGCGTAGGAGGAAGACCCTTAGGAGACAGCATAGGAGGAACCAACTCCTGCAGGACCACAAGGGATCCAGTAAGACCTCACGGTGTATCCTCAAGGAGCTGGAGTGTGAGGGTGTGCTGACAATGGACAGGACTAGGTGGAGTACGGAGATCACTAGGTATGCGACGGCGTCTTACACGAACTCGGAGGAGGAAAAAACGGACTTTGGAGGCCTTTCAGGAACTCAGACACAACGACCGTGGGGTGGAGGGAAGAGTCATCACGATGGGCATGCTCATGCAGGCTCGTGCGTCTTTGAAGCCTGGCACGGCACCCGGTAGCGATGGAGTCGTTGCTGAGGTCATTCGTGAGTTGCCGTGGAGGAGCCTCTTGTTTGTGCGGCGTGCTTTCCAGAGGATTTTCGAGCAGGGAGCCTCCAGCCCTGAGACGTGGAGGCAGCTCAGTATCCAACTTGTGCCGAAGATGCGGGATGCTACACGACTCTCCAACACCAGAGGGATTTGCCTGATCAGTGTGATGAGTAAATGGTACATGGCATGTGTGTTGCAGTTTATTGATGCATTTCCTGTGAACCGACGGTTGTGCACATACGGATTTGAGAAGGATCAGAAGGTTACTAACGTCACGGCACCACTATCACATCTTACTAGACATGCAAATGTGTGGGGGAAGGCGGAGTCTATGCACGTGGGAGTCTTGGACATACACGAAGCATTCGATAATGTCACACTGCACACTATCATCAAGGCCATGCTGTACCTTAAGGACCCTGTGTGCCTCATCAGAGCCATTGTGGAGCCCATGCTGGATAACATTGCTACCTTTGAGTTTCAGAACGTGTGCGGCGATGAGGTGAGATACAATAAATCGGTCCGAACGGGAGGTAAGGAGGGACCTATACTTTTCAATATTGTCTTGGAGGCCATCTGGGGATCAGTGACTCAGACTTGGGATACCTTAGGATACGGTGTCCGACTGGAAGGGGAGGGGACGGACGGTGCTCTTGTACACCACTTCTTGTGGGCGGACAATGTTACGCTCTGTGCTGCATCGCAACTCCAGCTACAACAGATGATCGGTATGATGACGGTAACACCGAGACGGGCAGGGATGGACTGGAAGGAGGATTCTTTGGCGTATGTACTTTTTGGCCAGACGTACACTAGTGGCGATCCGCCGCTGCTCTGCCCGCTCTCGCCAGCCATCTGTGCGATTTGTGGAGATGAGGATCTCCCAGAGCACTTGCGCTCGACTGTTGTAGTGCCGAGGAAGGAGGAGGTGGAGGTACTCGGAGTGAAGCTCAGTTCGGAAATCAAAGGTTATCACGGCTTGTATCATCGACTGGAGAAAGGGAGGAAGGCCTATTTTGCTGACATCCAGTTTTATCGCTCCAGATCGGTCTCACTCAAAGAGAAGTTTCGCAGGTATGCCGCTCGTGTGCAGTCTGTGGTGTACCACGGATGTATAGGCTGGCCGTGCAATCTACGACTGCTGGAGAGGATTAAGGTCTGGGAGGGGAGGTGTCTCAACGGTATGCGAGGATTACACAAGAGGGAGGAGGAGACGTGGGAGGAGTTCAGGGACAGGACCACACCGAAGTCATACGAGCTATTCTTGCAGGCTGGCCACTGCAGTCTCCTAGAGAAGGTGGTCCGAGCCAATTTCGAGTTTGCGTTGGAGCTGGCCCAGTTTCATGATCGGGCCTTCGCCTCCACGGACATGCGTGGAGCACGAGCCTGGCGCCAGACGCTTCAGGCCATGTTACACTGTGCGGGGGAATGGTCACTACGGAGGGACACACTTGTATCCATGTTCACGGGAGCCAGGAGGAGGGAAGGTACGAGGAGAGTGGGAGGGAGAGCGCATGCAAGCACTGACAGCTGGCATTGTCTTATGCTGGCGGCGAGTGGTAATTTACGCTGGTTCAGCATCAAGTGGAATGCGACGGACTGGTGGAATGTAGTTGCGTGCATGACAAAAATACAGCCTCGATGGGAGCCCATCTTCAGGAAACCGCCCTGTGCTCCTTGTCCTGTGGATACGTGGGACTCCCCTGAGGACTCCGACAGGCTCGCTCGTAGGATTGCCCACGGATATAACAACGAAACTGTCTGGCAGGAAGGCTCGGAGGGCTCATTATTGGTTGAAATGACAGGTGATAGTATGTGTGTGGTGAACTGGGCCCGAGGGATCTGGGAATGCCGTGATCGTTCGTACCGCAGGAGAGTGCATGGTCTACAAAACGATATGAATCAACTTGCTGAGAATTACGACATCAGGTGTGCCACTGTAGGGGCGGATCCGTGGAAGCATATCTACAGAGAGTTCAATTGTGTTGCGGATGAGTTGACTTGGGAGGCGAGGAGGGGAAGGACGGGAAGATGTATTGACTTCAGATATTTGCGACAACAGAGACATTGTATCAAACGTATCCGTGCAGGATGGGACGGTGGCGTGAGTGTTGAAGGCTCTGCACTAGGTTGCTATGTGGAGGTCTCATTTGGGGGCGACCACTGGCGACGAGTTTTCCAGGAGGCTTCTTTACTCCCTCTGGGGGCCACTGTGACAGATAGCGAGCTCACAGCTTGTGAACGCCTGCTCCAAGGTGTTCGGCAGATTATCTCTGAGATCCTCGAGCCTCCAACCCCAAAGAGGTTGAGAGGGCGTGAGGGACCCTAGGGACTCTGCACGGCTAGGGCGCACGCGCCCTGTGTAGCCGACCCCAACACCCAACCCTGCTACCAAGTGACTCGTAGAGCTTTTCTAAGCTAGTAACTCGTAGAGCTTCCCTTAGGAAGTTATTGCTGGAAGCTTAAGAGTAATTCGGGGGCGCTGGAGGGCTAGTTCGCAAGAGAAATCTCGACGGACCTTTTGGTGACTTTTGGTCGGTTGAAAATTTTGTTCTCGAAATTCAACAACTCGTTTGAGCTTCCATTTTTTCGTGATATTCGATCTTATTCCCGCTTGCCATTCCGATCTCAGCTCGATCGGGTACCTTTTACTGCCAGAAAGCACTCCGGCGGGATCAGCGGCTTCGAGTCATCTTGATACGCGCTGTCGGCTTTCTCAAGAGAACTCGAGCTTAGGACAGCTACAGAGCTCGTAAGCACAGCTAATGGATTCAGAATGATTAGGCGCGTTCGCCTGTTGAATCCAGAGGTCTGAACTCGGTCTGCTAGCCGAGCTAGGGCCGCAAACCTATTCGTATTATTCGTGTCATCGTAGCACACGCTCTCGGTTTTCTGTACTTAACTCGAGCTGTAGGGCAGTTACAGAGCTCATAGTCACAGAAATCGATTGGGAATTATCAGGCGCGTTCGTCTGTCCCGGCGGTAACCAAGGTTGACGGTTTGCCGCCGGCGCCTAGTCTGCGAAGTGCTCTCGGTTTTCTGCACTGTGCTGCCGGTCACAGAAATCGATTTCGAGACATCAGGCGCGTGCGTCCGTCAAACCCAGAGCTCGAAACTCGGCCTGTTGCTCGAACTAGCTCTAAACTGTTGTATTATTCAAGTCATCCTGAGAGCTGCTGTCGGTTTCTGCACTTAACTCGGGCTGTAGGGGGGCTGCAGGGCTGGTAATCATAGGAGTCGATTCGCAGACATCAGACGCGTCCGCCTGCCTGTCGCATTCAGAGGTCTGAACTTGGTTTGAAACTCGAGCTGGGTTGCCAAACTGTTCGTTTTTTTTTTTTTTTTTTTTTTTTTTTTTTTTTTTTTTTTTTTTTTTTTTTTTGCCAGAGTCATCTTGAGAGATCTGGCTTGGCGACGGAACTTTTGCTGACTTTTGGTCGGTTGAAATTACCTCGTAGAGCTCTTCGTCATCGATGAGCTAGAGGAATTCCGGCGCGGGGTGGAGCTAGTTGGCCTACCCGGCTGAGGCGGACAATGTGATAATTTTTGGGTGGTTTTGCGATTGTTTGAAGAAAGCAGATTTTTACTCCGAGCATTGACATATTAACTTTGTTCCCTGAGCAGCTCAGCCTTCTAGAACCATTTTTAGTACTAGTTCACTTGGAACCGACTTCATGTTAACTCCGAAAAATCTTAACTTCAAGTTTTTGTAGAAAAGCTCCCAGAAGCTCTCGCTTTGATCCTGAGCTCTCTTACGGATGCAAGGAGCTCTACGAGGTTTCCGGCGGTGACCAGGTTGACGGTTCACCGCCGGCGCCAGTTATGTTCTCGAAATTCAACAATTCGTTTGAGCTCTAGTATTTTTTCCCGTGATATTCGATCTTATTCCCGCTCGCCATCTTGATCTCAGCTCGATCGGGTGAATATTACTATCGAAAGCACTGTGGCGTGATCGGCCGTTTCGAGTCATCCTGATACGGACTGACAGTTTTCTGAACATAACTCGAGTTTTATGTCAGCTACAGAGCTGGTAAGCACAGCTAATCGATGTAGCATGATTAGGCGCGTTCGCCTGTGCAATGCAGAGGTCTGAACTCGGTCTGTTAGCCGAGCTAGGTTCGCAAACCTATTCGTATTATTCGAGTCATCTTGAGAGAAACTCTCGCTTTTTTTGTACTTAACTCGAGCTGTGGCACAGCTACAGAGCTGATACTTACAGAGACCGATTTAGAATCGTCGGGCGCGTTTGTCTCTCAATTCAGAGCTCTGAACTTGGTCTGCTCGCCGAGCTAGGTCGCGAACTATTCTCTTCGAGTCATCTTGAGAGGTGCTGTTGGTTTTCTGCACTTAACTCGGGCTCTAGGGCGGCTACAGGGCTCATAATCACAGGAATCGATCCGGAGACATCAAACGTGTTCGCTTGTCGCATTTAAAGGTCTGAACTCGGTCTGCTACTCGAGCTAGGTTCGCGAAACTATTCGTATTGATCGAGTGATCTTGGGAGGTGCTGTCGGTTTTCTGCACTTAACTAGGTCTGTAGGGGGCTGCATGGGGCATAATCACAGGAATCGATTCGGGCATCAGACGCGTCCGCCTGTCGCATTCAGAGGTCTGAACTCGGTTTGCTACTCCAGCTAGGTTCGCAAATCCATTCGTATTGTTCGAGTTATCACGTAACTCGGGCTGTAGGAGAGGTACACAGCTGATACGCACAGAAACTGATTCGAAATCATTTTTCGCGCTCGTCTGTTGCATCCAGAGGTCTGAACTGGGTTTGCCTCTTATAGCAAGGAAGCTCTACGAGTCTCCCGGCGGTAACCAAGGTTGACGGTTTACCGCCGGCGCCCAGTGGACGCTACCAAGTTTCCGGTATGCGTTCTCTTTGCTCTCTGGGTTTTGGATGCTACCAAGTAACTCGTAGAGCTTCCCTTAGCAAGTTGTTGCTGGAAGCTTAAGAGTAATTCCGGGGCGCTGGAGAGCTAGTTGGCAAGAAAAATCTCGACGGACCTTTTGGTCACTTTTGGTCGGTTGAAAATTTTGTTCTCGAAATTCAACAATTCGTTTGAGCTCTAGTATTTTTTCCCATGATATTCGATCCTATTCCCGCTCGTCATCTTGATCTCAGCTCGATCGGGTGCCTTTCACTGCCAAAAAGCAGGCAGGCGGGATCGGCAGTTTCGAGTCATCTTGACACGCGGTGTCGGTTTTCTCAAGATAACTCGAGCTTCAGGACAGCTACAGAGCTGGCAAGCACAGCTAGTCGACTCAGAATGATCAGGCGCGTTTGTCTGTTGAACCCAGAGGTCTGAACTCGGTCTGCTAGCCGAGCTAGGTCCGCAAACGTATTCGTATTATTCGAGTGATCTTGACAGACGCTCTCGGTTTTCTGTACTTAACTCGAGCTACAGGACATATACAGAGCTGATACGTATAGAATCTCATTTGGAATCATCAGTGGCCGTTGTCTGTTGAATTCTAGAGCTCTGAACTCGGTCTGCTGCCCGATATAATTGCGAGACTATTCGTATTCTTCGAGTCATCTTGAGAGATGCTCTTGGTTTCTGCACTTAACTCGGGCTGTAGGGGGGCTGCATGGCTGGTAATTACTGGAATCGATTCAGGGACATCAGGCGCGTCCGTCTTTCGAATCCAGAGCTCCGAACTCTGTCTACTGCCCGAACTAGGTCTGCGAAACTATTCGCACGTAACTTGGGCTGTGGGAGAGCTACAGAGCTCCTACAGAAGACAATCCAGAAGCATCGGAAGCGTTCGGCTGCTGTTGCATCCGAAAGGTCTGAAATTGCTTGGGCTGAAAAACCATTTTTTCTGTGTAATTTTTCTCGACATTATATGTTGTCAGGAAGCTCTACGAGTCCCCCGGCGGCAACATAGGTTGACGGTTTACCGCCGGCGCCCAGTTCCAGCGCGCTTGAGAGCTAGTTGGCTAGACGAATCTCGACCTTTTGCTCACTTTTGGTCGGTTGAAAATTTTGTTCTCAAAATTCAACACTTCGTTTGAGCTCTAGTATGTTTTCTGGCCATATTCGAACTTATCCCCGCTCGCCATCTTAATCTGAGCTTGATCGGGTAAATACTTCTGAAAATAGCGCGGAGGGATCGGCTGTTTCGAATGATCTTGATACGCGTTGTCGTTATTTTGTACTTAACTCGAGCTGTAGGGTAGCTACAGAGCTTATGTTCACAGAAATCGATTGGGAATCGTCAGGCGCGTTCGTCTGTCCCATCTAGAGGTCTGAGCTTGGTTTGCTGCTCAAGCTAGGTTCGCGAAACTAGAATCTTGAGAGGTGCTGTTAGTTTCTGCACTTAATTCGGGCTGTAGAGGGGCTAGAGGGCTCGTAATCAGAGCAACCGATTCGGAGACATCAAACGCGTCTGCCTGCCAAATCTAGAGCTCAGAACTCGGTGGGCTGCCCGAGCTGGTCTGGGAAACTATTCGTATACTTCGAGTCATCTTGAGAGGTGCTTTCCGTTTTCTGCACTTATTAACTCGAGCTAAGGGGGCTGCAGGGCTGGTAATCATTGGGATCGATTCATAGAGATGAGTCTCGTCTGCCTGTCGCATTCAGAGCTCTGAACTCGGTTTGCTGCCCGAGCTGGATCTGCGAAACTATTCGTATTGTTCGAGTCATCTTCAGACGTGCAGTTTATTTTCTGCACTTAACTCGGGCAGTAATGGGGCTGCAGGGCTGGTAATTACAGGAATCGATTCGGAGACATCAGGCGCGTCGGCCTCTTGCATTGGTCTGAACTTGGCCTGACTCGAGTTAGATTCGCGAAACTATTTCTGTTGTTGGAGTGATCTTGAGAGGTGCTGTCGATTTTCGCACGTTACTCGGGCTGTAGGAGAGCTACAGAGCTCGTGCGCACAGAAAACCATCCATAAGCATGAGGAGCGCTTGGCTGAAACATCGAGAGGTCTAAAATCGCTTAGGCTGAAAAACTATTCGTTCTCTGCATTTTTTTCGACATATATATGGTCAGGAAGCTGTACTCGTCTCCGGCGGTAAGAAAGGTTGACGGCTTACCGTCGGCGCCCAGTTCTGGCGCGCTGGAGAGCTAGTTGGCAAGAACAATCTCGACTGACCTTTTGCTTACCTTTGGTCGGTTGAAAATTTTGTTCTCGCAATTCAACAATTCGTTTGAGCTTTAGTATTTTTTCTGACCATATTCGATCTCATTCCCGCTCGCCCTCTTAATCTCAGCTCGATCGGGTAAACATTTCTGCAAAAAAGCATCGCGGCGGGATCGGCTCTTTCGAGTCATCTTGATACGCATTGTCGGTATTGTGTACTTAACTCGAGCTGTAGGGCAGCTACGGAGCTCATTTTCACAGAAATCGATTGCGAATGATCAGGCGCGTTCGTCTGTTCCATCTAGAGGTCTGAACTCGGTCTGCTGCCCGAGCTAGGTTCGCGAAACTATTCGTGCTGTTCGAGTCATCTTGAGAGATGCTGTCAGTTTTCCGCACTTAACTCAGGCTGTAGGGGGGCTACAGAGCTCGTACTTACAGAAATCGATTCGGAGACATCGGGCGCGTCAGCCTGCCGAATCCAGAGCTCAGAACTCGGTGTGCTGCCCGAGCTAGGTTCCCAAAACTATTCGTATTTGTCGAGTTATCTTGAGAGGTGCTGTCCGTTTTCTGCACTCAACTCGAGCTGTAAGGGGGCTGCAGGGCTGGTAATCATTGGAATCGATTCGGAGACATCAGTCGCGTCCACCTGTCGCATTGCGAGCCCTGAACTCGGCCTGCTGCCCGAGCTAGGTCCGCGAAACTATTCGTATTGTTCGAGCCATCTTGAGAGATGCTGTCGATTTTCTGCACTTAACTCGGGCTCTAAGGGGGCTGCAGGGCTGGTAATCACAGGAATCGATTCAGAGACATCAGGCGCGTCCGCCTGCTGCATTCAGATGTCTGATCTCGTTCTGATAATCAAGCTAGATTCGCGAAACTATTTCCATTGTTCGAGTGATTTTGAGAGATGCTGTCGATTTTCGCTCGTAACCCAGGCTGTAGAAGAGCTACGGAGCTCGTACGCACAGAATACGATACAGAAGCATGAGGGGCGTCTGGCTGTTGCACCGAGAGGTCTGAAATCGTTTAGGCTGATCAACTATTATTTTTCTATTTTTTCCCAACATTATATGGTCAGGAAGCTCTACGAGTCCCCCTTTCCCGTAGCCATTTTGGCTCAAGGAAAGGTGTGTTGGCTCAAGGTCGCGGACGCGTACAGCTACGACTGCCTGGGGTACCTCCTCGTAGTTGTGCGCCAGTGATCAGGGGGCTGAGCTTTGTTTACCCAGCGGTAACGAACACACCAGATCGCATCGAGCCTCCGTGGGGAGAGTGAGGCTAGCATCTTTCGTTTCGATTGTATACCATCATTTTCGGAGCAACGGCAGTTGTTGAGCCTGAGCACGTTTCAGAATACCAGCGACGGGACAAGATTTTCATTCAACGGCAAGAGGAGAAGCGACGTCGATTGGAAGATCAGCAGTTTTTGCAAAAGTGGAGTATTGCGACTGACATTGTAGGAAATATGGCCCTCAACGATGCAGCAGCAACCTCAATGGCAGCAGCAGCAGCAGCTCCAATAGACGTGACACCCGCCAATGGTCGTCGCCGACGGAGGGCAGGGGATGAGGGAGAGGACGCAGCAAGAGGAAATGCAGGCATGGATGGACTGGATGATTCAATCAGTTCCGATGGAGAGCAGTTTGATCCAGTAAATTGGCAGCAACAGATGTTTAACATGAACAAAGCAATTAGCAAGAACACACGTAAGACAGAGCGTAAGGTCAAGAGTTTACAAAAGGAGGTTGGAAACATTCAGAGGCGCCAAGATGAAGCAGATATTAAGATGGACGATTTGCAAAAGCAGTTTACGGAGTTCAAAAGGGATGCGGGAAAGAGTGGAAATATTGCATCAGGTTCGGCGGGAACGGGCACCACTTCGAACTTAGCATGGGGGTTGGCAAAAGGATTGGGAAAAGGAGCCCAGGGCGCATGGAGTGCATCGAAGATCGAAATCAAAGGATGGGTTGTTCATTGGAAAGACCCCCCAATGCGTACGGCAGAAATGTTGACCCCATACGATGCAGAGAAACTGATTGAGAATGTCATGGCTATCTTATCGGATGATTTGAGGCAGAGGATCGATCAGAAAGCAAGTTTGGAAATGATGGGAGTTTATACTGATAATCAGGGCCGTCAAAACACTCGTTCGCTTATATCAAAAGTGAGTTTGATTGCAACGCGAGGTACATATTCCAGCCAGTTGTGGGATATCAAACGTAACATAGATCCGCATGTTCGCGTGTTGCCGCAGGGACCGCTCATCACGGGTATGACGTCAAAGCCAGATACTTTCACAGGAGGAAACGTCAGGTGTGTGATTGAGAGTGCACCGTGGAAGCACCCACACATTGCCAAGATCGGTCAGTTCAAAGAGATTTGGAAACATCGTCAAATGTACCAGGACGCCGCTAATGTCGCCCAGAATGTGCCAGAGGTGAGGGGAAAAGCAGGGCCTCCATTGACGGAGATCCTCACGATCGCACCCGACAGCCAGACTCGCCCAGTGTCGCTTGCGGAGTGGACGGAGACAGCAGGTTGGACGATTCACAATGATTCGATGATGACCCTGATGCCGACGTTCACAGCGGGAAAGTTCAAAGCAGACCTTGAGGCCCTAGCCTGACGGGGCCACTCCAGACGTGATCTGAAAGGAAGTTTGATGAGTTGGAACGTCTGGAGGGCAGGTAAAGACAAAACAACTCAAGTTATACAACGAATTCAAATGCATGGGAGAAGTGTTGCTTTGGTGGGCCTCCAGGAGTGCCTGCACCTTACCCAGAGTATCATTTCAAAAGAGGGACGGATATTGTTGCGTAGTAAAGACAAGCTAGCGGGTTTCATGTTCCGAGTGAGTGTTCCTATTAGATACACGGACAACCAGTCAAATCGGGTTGTGCTCATCGTTGTCGGCAAAATCATCGTTGTCTCGGCTTACTTTCCACATGAGGGGAGAAGGAATGCGGTGGCAGAGTTCAATGCCCTAGCCAACTTGGTGAGGGCGAAGATCCAGGCGGCACGTGTGCAGTTTGAGCAAGAAGGGGGGAAAGACTTTGAGGTGGCCATCTTGACAGATGCGAATGCTGAGTTGCCTGCACATGTACGGGGTGAAGGAGGAAAGGAGGTCGCTGGAGGAGGTGTACGCACGGACTTGCAGGTGGGACAGGCGGTGGGAGGCTTCGAAACGGAGAGGACGAGGAGGAAACGTATGATGCGTGAAGCCCTAGTCGACCTTATTGTTGAGCTGGACCTTGTGGCGACGAACACGTTTCAGGAACGGCTCCCAACGCATTTCATTCGTGCACATAAGTTACCGCAGGTGCTCGATTACATCTTTGCTCCAGCGTGGTGGGGGGAGGCTCGAGTTCAGTGGCAGGACGTCAGGGACACAGGCAATGAGACGTCGGATCATGCAGCGGTGTTGCTGGAGTTGCCCGTGTCGATCCGCCCGGCCCCGAGAGCAAAAACGAGGCGACCCATGCACCCCAAATGGGAGCCAGAGACCGAGCCAGGCCGCAGATTGTTCTCAGCCCAGAACTACGACAGGTTAGTGACGGAGCGGGGGGAGGGAGACTACGTGCCACCAGGTAAGTTGTCCGAGGTGATGCTAGGTGCGGCGGAGGGGATCCCGACGAAGCAGATGATTCGAGAGGTGCCTCAGAAGTCAGATAAACACAAAGCCCTGGAAAGAGCCAAAAGGTTGAAACAATGGGAGGACGAGGAGGGGAGACTAGAGATAAACCGACAGTTGAGAAAGGAAAAGAATGCCCTAAAGTGTGCCATGCTTGAGTATGCCAGCAGATCAAAGAAGAAAACCAGGACCGAGATGATCACTAAGTTAAACATCAATGGGAGGATGGAGGAGGATCAAACAAAATGGAGTTCGGCACTGTATGAGCATACCAAGGGGAAGTTTACGAATGAGCAGATCAGGAGGGGGACGGAGGAGGTGATGGAGAAGCTCAGGGACCAGGCCCAGACGGACACCATCAGGTTGACTTTCGACTTTAGTGCGATGATGGATGCCAGATCCAGACTGTCGGTGGGCAAGCAGACGGGGGAGGGCGGGATCACGGTTAGCATGCTGAAGACTCTAGGCTTCGGGAACCTTCAGGAGATATTTAAGACGTTTTCGGCGATATATGAGGGGCGGGAGCACACGCCAGAGGACTGGCGCAGGATAGTACTCACGCTCATCCCCAAGAGTGAGAAGATTACGAGTTTGGAGGATACCAGAGCGATTGCAGTTTCTTCATGCTTAACTAAGTGGTATTCGCTTTCCCTGGTTGGTCCTGGAGAGGTTCCTGGCCAAAAACTTGGATCCCGAGGTGAATGTATATGGGTTTATGTCTGGGAGAAAAACGACGGAGGTCACCTCGATGATTAAACATATCGGTAAACATGCCTCGATTTGGGGGAAGGGCCAGAGCTTTTGGCTCTGCAGTTGTGGTATTCTGAAAGCGTACGATCACCTTCGACTTACGACATGTGTGAAAGCAATGAGAGAGCTGGGGGTTCCTTCTTCTTTTCAGTATGCTATCTTGGAGCCGATGCTGAGAAACACGGCGACGGCAAATTTCCAGAGTACCCAGTGCGAAACAGTGCCGTGGGACACCTGTGTTAGGACGGGAGGGGTTGAGAGCCCCATCTTATTTGTGCTAGTCACGATTGCGATGATTGGCCCGACAGTGCACTCGTGGAAAGAGAGGGGCCTCGGCTACAACATCGAGAGACCGAGGGCGTATGCAGATTCGATCGAGGCTAAAGTTGGAGCCAGCTCTCGCACTATCCAAGGCTCCCAGGAGATGGAGGTGCACCAGAGTCTCAGTCATGCGATCTGGGCGGATAACTTTTTCATCTTCGCCCAAGGTGATCGACAGGAGGGAAAGAAGATGATTTCCACGATGATGAAGGAACTGACGATATCCATACGTGAATGGGGCTTCGAATGGAAACCCAGTTCGATTGAGTTAGCGACGTTTGGGGTAGACTTTGATGCAGATGCGTTGGAGATTCAAATCCCGACCAAATCTTTTGAACAAGGAGGGAAAAGACAGAGAACGGCGATCACATCTTTGGAATCAGCTGCGAGAGTAACCCCATTGACAGGACCAACACCACTTCCTCATTCTTATATGCCAGCGTCAACATCACTTCTCCATTCACAGTTGCCAGCGCCGCAATCACACTTTCATTCGCCATATCCGACAGCTACGCTGAGCAAGATATCCGACAGCTACGCTGAACAGACATATCAGACAGCTACGCTGAACAGAAACATGCCAGTTGCCCAATCGCCTTTGACAGCGCCAACGACATTTTCTTATGCACATTTGCCAACGCCAATGCCAGGTGTTCATACTCGTGTGTCATCGTCGTCGTTAATAAGAGTGCCTGTTGTTCTTTCGCATTTGCCAGCGCCAACGGCTTCTCTCCATGCTCGTGTGTCTTCGTCGTCGTCGATAAGAGTGCCGGTTGTCTCAGCTTGTAGTGTGCAGCCTGTTGCCTCAGCTTGCAGTGTGCACGAATTGTCTGAGCACGCGGGTGCTGGTCAACCGATGACCGATCTGGCCTTGTCCCAGAATGGGGGTGCGGGCTCGTCCACCGACTTGGTGGAGACACTCTTCGTTCCGCGAGTGCAGGAGATTACCTTCTTGGGCGTTCGGCTGCACACTCGAATGAGGACACACTTGGATGTGCAGTATCGGATTCAGAAAGGTCAGCATGCGTTCTTTCAAGATATCAGTTTGTATCGATGTCGGTCGGTGCCCTGGACGGTGAGATGGGATAAGTATGTGAGCAAAGTACAGAGCACCTTCGTGTACAGTGTTGAAGGATCGAGTATCGACAAATCGGCATTGCAGGATATTCACAAGTTTGAGGGACGCTGTTTGGTAAAAATAGTTGGTGTACGGAAAAAGATCAATGAAACATGGTTCAGCTTCAATGTCAGAGCATATAATCTTGCCAGGGAGAAGTTTCGTGAAAAACACGCCAGCCTGGTAGAGTTGTACTTGCAGAAACAATGGGAGTGGAATAAGGATTGTTGCTCGTTCTTGAAGACGGCGGACATCGCGACAGGTGCTGCTTGCAGTCAACAGAGTTCTGGAGCTTGGCGGGAATCAGCAAGTGTGTGCCACAGTTTTATGACGGCAAGGTTGGCGATGTTCCATGGTATGACACGTTGGACGGAGAGACGGGGCTTGTACAATGAAGCGATCAGGGTGTTCAGTAAAAGCTGGAAGAACCCAGAAGTGTCAGAAAAACGACGGAGGATTGATTGCCAGGCAATAGGTCAGACATCGTGGCACGCGACATTTGAAAGTTTTCGGGGAGATGAGTATTGGAAACACTTGACACATGATGAGGAGACGCGGAAAGCATGGATTGAGCATATCAAACAGAGGACGGGACTTGCATTCGATCGACATTTTAAGCAGGAGAAAGAAAGGCGAGTGGGACCAAACACTTGGGAGGAGGAGGAGGCACCAACACGGGCGGAGAACACAAAACAGGCCAAGAGACTCGCACATGTTTTCGCGACGATGACGGACTGGTGGGAGTACGAACAGGGGCTTGCACGAGGGTTGCCAGTAGAGATCCAGGGAGATAACATGGCCACGATCAAGTGGCTAAACGGGGAGTGGAAGATACAAAACCGAACATATGCCAGACAGATTGCCGAAATACAAAATGAGTTTCACGAGTTGCATGAAGAGTTCAACGTTGTCGGAGCCACGGTCGGAGGGGACATAGGGAAGCATGTCTATCGGGAGGGAAATCAGAGGGCAGATGAAGTAACTCACATTGCACGCGTCAGAGATATAGAGTATAATAGGACTCACGAGCTACAGGAGTATGACCTTTATGCCCTTCGGGGCGCTTTCGACGGTGGAGTCGATAAGGATAAAGCAGGAGCAGGTTGGTGGCTGGAGGGGTTGATCAAAGCATCGGCATCTCATTCAATATATGGGAGCTTTGCCTTTCTGGATAGACCACAATGGGTGCTGATCAAATCGAAGGCGTTTGGCCTTCCCCCTCAATTTTCTGCCATGAACGCTGAATTCGAAGCTTTATCGAGCCTCTGCGAGGCCATCTTTAGTATAACCCGTAACTTCGCCCGTAGGGTTAAGCTGAAGAAACGACCTGTGGCTGCTTTTGGCAGCCGTTAGACAGATCGCAAAAGGCAAACAAAAGAAGGTTGACGGTTTACCGCCGGCGCCCAGTTGGCAAGACAAATCTCGACGGACCTTTGGGTGACTTTTGGTCGGTTGAAAATTTTGTTCTCGAAATTCAACCATTCGTTAGGGCTCTAGTTTTTTTTCCCGTGATATTCGATCTTATTCCCGCTCGTCATCTTGATCTCAGCTCGATCGGGTACCTTTTACTGCTAAAAAGCACTCTGGCGGGATCGGCCGTTTCGAGTCATCTTGTCACGCGGTGACGGCTTTCTCAAGATAACTCGAGCTTTAGGACAGCTACCGAGCTGGTAAGCACAGCTAATCGATTCAGAATGATCAATCGCGTTCGCCTGTAACTCGTAGGGCTTCCCTTAGCAAGTTATCGCTGGAAGCTTAAGAGTAATTCCGGGGCGCTAGAGAGCTAGTTGGCAAGAAAAATCTCGACGGAGCTTTTGGTGACTTTTGCTAGGTTGAAAATTTTGTTCTCGAAATTCAACTATTCTTTAGAGTTCTACTATTTTTTCCCGTGATATTCGATCTTATTTCCGCTCGCCTTGATCTCAGCTCGATCGGGTACCTTTTACTGCCAAAAAGCACTCTGGCGGGATCGGCCGTTTCGAGTCATCTTGACACGCGATGACGGTTTTCTCAAGATAACTCGAGCTTCAGGACAGCTACAGAGCTGGTTAGCACAGCTAATCGATTCAGAATGATCAGGCGCGTTCGCCTGTTGAACCCAGAGGTCTGAACTCGGTCTGCTAGCCGAGCTAGGTCCGCAAACCTATTCGTATCATTCGAGTCATCTTGACAGACGCTCTCGGTTTTCTGTACTTAACTCGAGCTACAGGACAGCTACAACGCTGATATGTACAGAATCTCATTGAGAATCATCAGTGGCCGGTGTCTGTTGAATCCAGAGCTCTGAACTCGGTCTGCTGTCCAATCTAGAATCGCGAAACTATTCGTATTGTTCGAGTCATCTTGAGAGATGCTGTCGCTTCTCTGCACTTACCTCGGGCTGTAGGGGGGCTGCATGGCTGGTAATCACTGGAATCGATTCGGAGACATCAGGCGCGTCTGCCTTTCGAATCCAGAGCTCTGAACTCTGTCTGCTGCCCGAACTAGGTCCGCGAAAGTATTCGTATTGTTCGAGTCATTCTGAGAGGTGCTGTCGTTTTCCTCCACTTAAATCGGGCTGTAGGGGGGGCTGCAGGGCTGGTAATCACAGGAATCGATTCAGAGACATCAGACGCGTCCTGTAGAGGTCTGAACTCGGTCTGATACTCGAGCTAGGTTTGCCAAACTATTCGTATTGTTCGAGTCATCTTGAGAGGTGCTGTCGATTTACGCACGTAACTCGGGCTGTAGGAGAGCTACAGGGCTCGTGCAGAAGACAATCCAGAAGCATCGGGGGCGTCGGCTGTTACATCCGAGAGGTCTGAAATTGCTTGGGCTGAAAAATTATTTTTTCTGTGTACTTGTTTTCGATATTATATGTTGTCAGGAAGCTCTACGAGTCCCCCGGCGGTAACAAAGGTTGACGGTTTACCGCCGGCGCCCAGTTGAACCCAGAGGTCTGAACTCGGTCTGCTAGCCGAGCTAGGTCCGCAAACCTATTCGTATTATTCGAGTCATCTTGATAGACGCTCTCGGTTTTCTGTACTTAACTCGAGCTACAGGACAGCTACAGAGCTGATACGTACAGAATCTGATTCAGAAACATCAGTGGCCGTTGTCTCTGGAATCCAGAGCTCTGAACTCGGTCTGCTGCCCGATCTAGAATCGCGAAACTATTCGTATTGTTGGAGTCATCTTGAGAGATGCTGTCGGTACTCTGCACTTGACTCGGGCTGTAGGGGGGCTGCATGGCTGGTAATCACTGGAATCGATTCGGAGGCATCAGGCGCGTCCGCCTTTCGAATCCAGATTTCCGAACTCTGTCTGCTGCCCGAACTAGGTCCGCGAAACTATTCGTATTCTTCGAGTCATCCTGAGAGGTGCTGTCGGTTTCCTGCGCTTAACTCGGGCTGTAGGGAGGGCTGCAGGGCTGGTAATCACAGAGACATCAGACGCGTCCGCCTGTCGCATGCAGAGGTCTGAACTCGGTCTGATACTCGAGCTAGGTTTGCCAAACTATTCGTATTGTTCGAGTCATCTTGAGAGGTGCTGTCGATTTACGCACGCAACTCGGGCTGCAGGAGAGCTACAGAGCTCCTACAGAAGACAATCCAGAAGCATCGGGGGCGTTCGGCTGTTGCATCCGAGAGGTCTGAAATTGCTTGGGTTGAAAAACTATTCGTTCTCTGCAATTTTTCTCGACATTATATGTTGTCAGGAAGCTCTACGAGTCACCCGGCGGTAAGAAAGGTTGACTGTTTACCGCCGGCGCCCAGTTGCTCTCCGCTCTCCGGGTTTTGGACGCTACCAAGTACCTCGTAGAGCTCTACGGCATCGATGCGCTAGAGTAATTCCGGCGCGGGGTGGAGCTAGTTGGCCGACCCGGCCAGAAAGGACAAAGCGGTAACTTTTGGGTGGTTTTGCGTAAAATTGAAGCTTATTTGACAATTCATTTTGAGAAAGCAGATTTTTCGCACCTGTAGTGGATTATGGCGCGCTCGCCAGTAAAATTCTCAGGTCCATAGGTGCAGTATTACTATTGAAACACTTGGGGGAACCGACGTTGAATAAAAACAGAATACGTGATTTTTCGAGCTTTTTCTTTCCCGCTACAGAAGCTTTCTTCATGTGTGCCGACGATTGCTGTGCAAGGAAAGAGCTCTACGAGGTTCCCGGCGGTAACCAGGTTGACCGTTTACCGCCGGTTCCCAGTACCTCGTAGAGCTCTTCGGCAAGATGAACTAAGAGGAATTCGGGCGCAGGGTGGAGCTAGTAACTCGTAGAGCTTCCCTTAGCAAGTTATTGCTGGAAGCTTAAGAGTAATTCCGGGGCGCTGGAGAGCTAGTTGGCAAGAAAAATCTCGACGGACCTTTCGGTGACGTCGGTTGAAAATGTTGTTCTCGAAATTCAACCATTCGTTAGAGCTCTAGTATTTTTCCCGTCATATTCGATCTTGTTCACGCTCGCCATCTTGATCTGAGCTCGATCGGGTGCCTTTTACTGCCAAAAAGCGTCCAGGCGGGATCGGCCGTCTCGGGTCATCTTGTCACGCGCTGTCGGTTTTTCAAGATAACTCGAGCTTTAGGACAGCTACAGAGCTGTTAAGCACAGCTAATGGATTCAGAATGATCAGGCGCGTTCGCCCGTTGAACCCAGAGGTCTGAACTCGGTCTGCTAGCCGAGCTAGGTCCGCAAACCTATTCGTATTATTCGAGTCTTCTTGACAGGCGCTATCGGTTTTCTGTACACAACTCGAGCTATAGGGCACCTACAGAGCTGATACGTACAGAATCTGATTCAGAATCATCAGTGGCCGTTGTCTGTTGAATCCAGAGCTCTGAACTCGGTCTGCTGCCCGATCTAGAATCGCGAAACTATTCGTATTGTTGGGGTCATCTTGAGAGATGCTGTCAGTTCTCTGCTCTCAACTCGGGCTGTGGGAGGGATGCATGGCTGGTAATCACTGGAATCGATTCGGAGACATCAGGTGCGTCTGCCTTTCGAATCCAGAGCTCGAACTCTGTCTGCTGCCCGAACTAGGTCCGCGAAACTATTCGTATTGTTCGAGTCATCCTGAGAGGTGCTGTCGGTTTCCTGCACTTAACTCGGGCTGTAGGGGGGCTCCATGGCTGGTAATCACAGGAATCGATTCAGAGACATCAGACGCGTCCGCCTGTCGCATGCAGAGGTCTGAACTCGGTCTGATATTCGAGCTAGGTTTGCCAAACTATTCGTATTGTTCGAGTCATCTTGAGAGGTGCTGTCGATTTACGCACGTAACTCGGGCTGTAGGAGAGCTACAGAGCTCGTACAGAAGACAATCCAGAAGCATCGGGGGCGTTCGGCTGTTACATCGGAGAGGTCTGAAATTGCTTGGGCTGAAAAAATTTTTGTTCAGTGTAATTTTTTTCGACATTATATGTTGTCAGGAAGCTCTACGAGTCCCCCGGCGGTAACGAAGGTTGACGGTTTACCGCCGGCGCCCAGTTGGCCGACCCGGCATCAAGAGACAATGTGTAAACTTTGGGTCAATTTTTCAATCTTTGTGCAACATTTGAAAATTCGTTTTGAGAACCGGTATTTTTCTCACGTGTAGTGGGTTATGCCGCAACTGCCAGTTAACTTCTCAGGTCCATAGCTGCAATATTAATATCAAAACACTTGCTGGAACCGACGGCCGTTCCGAGTCATCTTGAGACGCATCGACGGTTTTATGTACTTATCTCGAGATTTAGGAGCTACAGAGCTGACACTTACAGAAACCGATTGGAAATCATGTGGCGCGTTTGTCTCTTATATTGGGAGCTCTGAACTCGGTCTGCTGCTCGAGCTAGGTTCGGAAATCCATTCGTATTCTTCGAGTGATTTTGACGAGTGCTGTCGGTTTTCTTTGGTACGCACATGTGAGGATTCTGTATCATTGGGCGCGTGCGTCTGTTGCATCGAGCGGTCTGATCTAGGTCTGCTACCCGAGCTAGGTCCGGAAAACTATTCGTTTTCAAATTCTCTTTGCAGGCGCTGTCGGTCTTCTGTGCTAAACTGAAGCTATAGAGTTGCAGAGCTGGTACGCACCGAAACCGATCCACAATCATCAAGGGCGTTCGGCTAAAGCATGAAGAGCTCTGAACACAGTCTGCTACCCGAGCTAGGTCTGCAAACTATTTGTATGGGGCCGTTTTTTTTTTGAACTCATCGTGATTTTTTCCACTTCACTCGAGCTGCAGATGAGCTTGAGATCTCTTTCGCACAGAAATCTTGAAGAAAACTCCCTCAATATGTACCGGGCTGCCCCGCACGAGAAACGAGCTCTACGAGGCTCCCGGTGGTAACCTGGTTGACGGTTTACCGCCGGCTCCCAGTTGCACCACGGCTGGAGACTGCACCACCTCTGGAGACTGCATCCCGACTGGAACGCACTGCAGAGTATGGATGTCAAAGAGGACTTGTTGAAACATGGCGAGTCTGAGCCTTCTCGCTCTCCGCCGCCACGACGAGGATGGGGAAGAAGAAACGGGATAGGAGATAGCATACAAAGTGCCTCGTAGAGCTCTTCAGCAAAGAGCTGAGAGGAATTTCGGCGAACGGGTAGAGCTAGTTGGCCGGCTCGACCAAAAGAGAGGAATCGGTAACCTGGGGTCGTTTTTTTTTCACTTTATGCAAAATTTCTAAATTCGTTTTGAGAATCAGTATTTTTCTCACGTGTAGTAGGTTATGCTGCGTCTGCCAGTTAAATTCTCAGGTCCGTAGCTGCTATATTACTATCAAAAGACTTGAGGGAACTGTCAGCGGGTTTCAGTCATCTCGACACGCGTTTGACGGTTTTGTATGCATAATTCGAGATTGAGGACAGCTATAGTGCTCATATTGACATAAAACGATTCGGAATCATGAGGCACGCTTCTTTTCAGAGATCTAAGCAGTCTGCTACTTGAGGCAAAACTATTTGTCTTTTATCCTTGCGCTCTCTTCAGAAGCTTCCCTCACGTTTTTTAGCAGTCTGCTACTCGAGCTAGGTCTGCAAATCTATTCGTATTATACTGATCTTGATAGGCGCTCTCGGTTTTCTGCACTGGACTCGGCTGTAGAAGAGCTACTGATCTGGAGCCGAGAGAAATCCATTAATACCTCGTAGTGCTCTTCGGCATCGATGAGCTAGAGGAATTCCGGCGGGTGGAGCTAGTTGGCCGACCCGGCCTTAAGAGAAAATGCGATCACCTTGGGTCGGTTTTGCGAATGTTTGAAAAATATTTATCAATTTATTTTCAGATCTGGTATTTTCCGTGTAGTTGGTTATGCCGCGTCTGCCGGTTAAATTCTTAGGCCGGTAGGTGCAATATTACTATCAAAAGACTTGCAGGAACTGACGCTCGAAAAAAAAAAGAAAAACGTGATTTCTCGTTTTTTTCGTTTCTCGCTCGAGAAGCTTTCTTCATGTGTTCCGACGATCGCCGTGCAAGAAAAGAGCTCTACGAGGTTCCCGGCGGTAAGCAGGTTGACGGTTCACCGCCGGTCCCAGTAATAGAAGTCGACGAGGTACAAAATTGCGTTGTCATGGCACCAGACAGCAAGGGGTACTCACAGTACTCACACAACAAATCTGAGTCCATCCACTGCAGAGACAAGAGGTGCTCAAGCCGCCATCGCACGGCCATCCCGCGCGCACACGGCCGCCCAGGGGGCAGCCTGAGGAGAGGCTTCAGGAGGCCCCCGACGGGCCAGGCCACCGCTGAGATCCCCGAGGAGGGACAGCGGCAACCTGGTCACCGCCGGGACCTCGTGGAGCTCTTTGAACGCGTTTGAGTGCTTAGATTTAAAGCAGAGAGCTTCTTGGAGCATGTCTAGAAAGACGTAGAATTTTCATTTTCGGCTGTCAACTTCATGTCGGTTGCTCCTAATTTTCCGATTGTAAAAACGGCCTAGAGAGCTGAGCTGCTCTGGAAACAAATTTCACAGTCCAATGCTCGGCGTGAAAATCTGCTTGCTCAAAATGAATGATCAAATATCTTGCAAGTATTTGCAAAACCGACCCAGAGTTGTCACATTGTCCCTTCTGCTCGGGTCGACCAACCAGCTCAACCCCGCGCTGGAATTCCTCTAGCTCATCGATTTCAAAGAGCTCCACAAGGTATTTTCAATCGACCTAAACCAAAAGTCAGTAACAGGTCCGTTGAGATTTTTCTTGCCAACTAGCTCTCCTGCGTCCCGGAACTCTCAAGCTTCCAGCAACAACTTGCCAAGGGAAGCTCTACGAGTTACTCGTAAGCTTCCAGCAATAACTTAGGGAAGCTCCACGAGTTACTTGATAGCGTCCACTGGAGCCGGCAGTCAACATTCAATCTGTCGCCGGGAACCTCGTGGAGCTCCTCCAAAGCACAAGGTTGACGGAGAGCTCTCTGAGGGCTAGAGGGTTTAAGATTAGAAGCCAGGCAGTGGTGGTGCCCGGCAGCTCATCTCCGCAGGACCTCGACCCCCGCAGCGACCTGTAAAACTGGCGCCGGCGGTGGACCGTCAACCTGGTCACCGCCGGGGACCTCGTAGAGCTCCTTGCGCCCGTAAGAAAGCTCAGGATCGAAGCGGAGAGCTTCTTGGAGCTTTACTAGAAAAACGTGAAATTGAGATTTTCGGAGTAAAGATGAAGTCGGTTCCGGGAAGTGAACTAATACTAAAACCGACTCTTGAGAGCTGAGTTGCTCAGAGAACAAAGTTTATATGCCAATGCTTCTGAGCCGATTTGTGACGCCCGGGAAGCATTTTGGAACGCCACCGGGCGCGTTCTGGACGCTGCCGCCAGCCTCGGAGAATCCCTGCCAGAACGCGCGCCGAAGCGGGCAAATCGCGTAGGTAATTCACGTTCGTATCTCTCTGATAACCCGGTGTTCCAGACAATTACATGCCAGCTCTTCGGCAACGATGAGTTAGAGGAATTCCGGCGCGGGCTGGAGCTAGTACCTCGTAGAGCTCTTCAGCATCGATGAGCTAGAGGAATTCCGGCGTGAGGTGGAGCTAGTACCTCGTAGAGCTCTCTGGCATCGATGAGCTAGAGGAATTCCGGCGCGGGGTGGAGCTAGTTGGCCGAGCCGGCCCTGACGGAGAATGTGCGAACTTTGGGCCGTTTGGACGAACTTTGTGAGAGATTTGAACATTCGTTTAAAGAACCAGTATTTTTCGCCTGTAGTGGGTTGTGTCGCGTCTGCTAATGAATTCTGAGGTCCGTAGCTGCAGTTTTTCTATCAAAAGACTTGGCGGAACCGTCGTTCGGTGACAACTAAAAAAATTGTCTTTTTCGAATTTTCGCCTTGCGTATCAGAAAAGCTCCTGCCGCATGTTCTAAGCAGCGCCGTGCGAGAAAATAGCTCTCCGAGGCTCGCGGCGGTAACCTGGTTGACGGTTTACCGCCGGCTCCCAGTTGGCAAGAACAATCTCGACGGACCTTTTGCTGACTTTTGGTCGGTGGAAAATTTTGTTCTCGAAATTCAACCATTGTTAGAGCTCTAGAATTTTTTCCCGTGATATTCGATCTTATTGCCGCTCGCCATCTTAATCTCAGCTCGATCGGGTAGCTTTTACTGTCAAAAAGCGTCCGGGCGGGATCGGCCGTTTCGAGTCATCTTGATACGCGCTGTCGGTATATTGGACTTAACTCGAGATAGAGGACAGCTAGAGAGCTGGTAAGCACACCTTATCGATTCAGAAGGATCAAACGCGTTCGTCTCTTGCATTTAGAGGTCTGAACTCGGTCTGCTAGCCGAGCTAGGTCCGCAAACCTATTCGTATTATTGGAGTCATCTTGACAGGCGCTCTCGGTTTTCTGTATTCAACTCGAGCTATAGGGCACCTACAGAGCTGATGGTTACAGAAACCGATTCAGAATAATCAGTCTGAAGCAGAGCTGAATCCAGAGCTCTGAACTCGGTCTGCTGCCCGATCTAGAATCGCGAAACTATTCGTATTCTTCGAGTCATCTTGAGAGGTGCTGTCGGTTTTTTGCACTTAACTCGGGCTGTAGGGGGGCTACAGTGCTGGTGGTCACAGGAATCGATTCGAAGACATTAGGCGCGTCCGTCTGTCGAATCCAGAGCTCGGAACTCGGTCTGCAGCCCGAACTATGTCCGCGAAACTATTCGTACTGTTCGAGTCATTCTGAGAGGTGCTGTCGGTTTTCTGCACTTAACTCGGGCTGTATGGGGGGCTGCAGGGCTGGTAATCATATGAATCGATTCGGAGACATCAGACGCGTCCGCCTGTCGCATTCAGAGGTCTGAACTTGGTCTGATACTCGAGCTGGGTTTGCCAAGCTATTCGTTTTGTTCGAGTCATCTTGAGAGATGCTGTCGATTTACGCACGTAACTCGGGCTGTAGGAGAGCTACGGAGCTTGTACAGAAGACAATCCAGAAGCATCGGGGGCGTTCGGCTGTTCCATCGAGAGGTGGTCTGAAATCGCTTGGGCTGAAAAACTATTCGTTCTGTGTATTTTCTTCGAATTATATATGGTCAGGAAGCTCTACGAGTCTCCCGGCGGTAAGAAAGGTTGACGGTTTACCGCCAGCGCCCAGGTCGACCCGACCAAAAGAGACAATGTGGCAACTTTGGGTCGGTCTTGCAAGAATTTAAAAGATATTTGACCATTCATTTTGAGAAAGCAGATTTTTACGCCGAGCATTGGGATATGAAATTTGTTCCCAGAGCAGCTCAGCTCTCTAGGGCCAGTTTTACAATCGGAAAATTCGGAGGAACCGACATGAAGTTAACAACCGAAAATGAAAATTCTACATTTTTCTAGAAATGCTCCAATGAGCTCTTTGGTTTAAAGCTAAGCACTCTCGCGCGTGCAAAGAGCTCTACGAGGTCCCCGGCGGTGAACAGACTGACGGTTCTCCGCCGGCGCCAGTTGGACCACACGGCCCGGGCGGAATACCTCGTAGAGATCTTCGGCATCGATGAGCTAGAGGAATTCCGGCGCGGGGTGGAGCTAGTTGGCCCACCCGGCCGGGGCGGACAAAGTGGTAATTTTTGGGTGGTTTTGCGAATATTTGAAAGATATTTGACCATTCATTTTGAGAAAGCAGATTTTTCGCACCTGTGGACGATTATGAGGGCCTCTGCGTCTTGATATGAGCTCTCTAGGTGCACTTTTACTATCAAAACACTTGGCGAAACCATCTTTATGTCGACCTGAAAAAAATCATGTTTTCTCTTTTTCGAGAAATGCTTCCAGAAGCCCTCTCTTTTGATGCTGCGCACTCTTACGCGTGCAAGGAGCTCTGCGAGGTTCCCGGCGGTGACCAGGTTGCTGCTGTCCCTCCTCGGGATCTCAGCGGCGACCTGGCCCGTCGGAGGCCTCCTCGAGCGGCATCGTGCCGTGCCTGGCGTTTGGTTCTCTTTACCGTACACGGTGCTTCAGTGTCTGTTTTGCCTGAGTACCGTACATTCTTATTGATTGTCGAAGGCCTTTTATTGATTGTCGTCGGAGTGCATATAATTGTTGAGATTGTCGGAGTATCGTTGGAACAGCATTTTCCTTGGTTATCTCAACTGTCCATCTAGTTATTGCTTGTGATTTGCCTTCTTGTAGAGCGAGTCCACGTTTTTATATATGGTGTTTGTTTCATCTGAATTGTCAGGCGCGGATTTTCTTGCTTCAGATTGGACAGATACGGCGTTGTTTACTTCCGAGTCTCTCGCTTGTTTGTCTGCTCGTTTGTCTACGGTCGAAGTGTGTGTTAGTGATCTATATTGCCGTGTTCGCCCTTCGTACGGAGGTGAGTCGTACGGAGGTGAGTCTCGCATGCATGAGCGAGACCAGCTGTATGGGCATGGTGTCGAAGTTTCTCAATCGAAGTTGCGCCGCCTGCGGGCGAAATGTGTCAGGTATCGTTTGTGGTCCACGGCTCGGGGGCCAGATCCGTCGTGCCTTGTTCGCGCGGGCATTTTCGCGCCCAGATATTATCGGAATTTCTGCTTGGACGATTCTGAGGAAGAGGAGTGGGTTGAGGACACTTGTGGGACACAGACTGATATGGATGCTGTTGAATTGGCTGGCAACTCTTTGCGTTCGCAGTGTCCCGATTGTGGGACTCAGACAGATCCCTGTGTTCACATTGAGTGTGGGACTCAGACTGATCTTTGTGTTCTCTTTGTTGGTGAGGAGGAGAAGGAGGAGTGTCATCGAGTGCTCGCTGATCAGAGTGATGCTTCTGCAGTTGGGAGTTTCTGTGAAGTCGGGAGTTCCACTGTTCGGAGTGCAGTAGGAAGTTCCACAGTTCGGAGTTCCGCTGATGCAGTTGTGGATGCAGTTGGGAGTTCAACAGCTGGGAGTTCTGCAGTTGGGAGTACCGCGGGTTGGAGTTCAGCTGATGCTGTGGCATCGAACCCTGGCTGCAAGGACGAGGAGGAGGAGAATGTTCATAGTGAAGCAGCTGACAAGATGGAGCAGGAGGAGGTGGCTGAGGAGGATTTTGTTCTTGTTGGTGAGGGGGAGAAGGAGGAGTGTCATCGAGTGCACGTTGATCGGGGTGATGCTTCTCTCAGAATGAAGAGATATGGTTTCAAACGAAAGGAGACTATCGAGAGTGCAAAGTTGCACACTTCAGAATTGCATGCGACCAACGGGAGTGCGGTGGAGAGTGCCGCAGTTTTGAGTACAGTTGATGCAGTCGGGAGTTCCAGTGCAGTCGGGAGTTCAACACTTGGGAGTGCAGTAGTAAGTTCCACAGTTCGGAGTTCCGCTGATGCAGTTGAGGATGCAGTTGGGAGTTCAACAGCTGGGAGTTCTGCAGTTGGGAGTTCCATGAATGGGAGTTCTGCAGATCGACCGAGTGAGACACGCTCTGAGTGCCAAGCTGCCAGGGACTGGGCCCTTGCCGGTGTCGATATGAGGGCTCTTTGGCCTGAGCTACACCGACTCCCGACGCAGGAGTTTCAGCGTAGGACTGAGGCTCTTAATGCATGCAGGCTGCAATTGGGAATTGAAAGTTCCGAGGAGGATGATTCGCAACAAGGGGGTCCTCAGAGTTCTACTTCCAGGAGTGCATTGACGCGGAGCGGCAAGAAACATCGGAAACGGCACAGATGATGCACATGCGATGGATCCTGCACGCCTGATTTGTCATTGCGTTGCCTTTCTTCATTGATTGAGTGCATTGGTTGCTCTCTGAACGTGACTTTCCGTGATTTGTCACGTGGTGCCTCAAAGTAGGCCTTTGAACCTCGCTGTTTTTCACTTTGTTTCATTTTCTTACCTGCATTCTGTCCTTTACTCTCTTGTGCATTCTCAGTGGTGTTGAGACGGTAATCGCTGTATAAACCAGTGGTTACTGTATGGTCTCTCACTGCTTTTATTTTCAGTGAATCTTTGAGTTGGATTCTCGTGTATTGTATACTTGTGCATTCCTGTACAGCTTCGCTGTTTGTGCACTTGTACTTAGTCTCTGCAGCTGCGCTGCTTAGGTTCTTTGTGTTTAGGCCTGCTCCCATGGGAGCTCGAACCGGCCTTCGCAAAAGACGCAAAAATACCAGGTTGACGGTTCACCGCCGGCGCCAGTTCCGGCGCAGGGTGGGGCTAGTTGGTCGACGCGACCAGAAAGGAGAAAGTGACAACTTTTCGGTGGTTTTGCGAATATTTGAACACATTTGACTGTTTATTTTGAGAAACTAGATTTTTTGCAACTGTACAAGGTTATGAGAGTCTCCGCGTCTTAATATGAGCTCTCTAAGCGCACTCTTACTACCAAAACACTTGAAGGAACCAACTTTATTTCGACATGCAAAAAAATAATGTTCAATTTTTCGAGAAATGCCTCCAGAAGCTCTCTCTTCGGAGTCTGAGCTCTCTCACACGTGAACGGAGCTCTACGATGCGAGGTTCCCGGCGGTGACCAGGTTGACGGTTCACCGCCGGCGCCAGTGCCGCCGGTTCCCGCCGTGAATCGACCCGGCCAGAAAGGACGATGAGACAACTTTGGGTCGGATATGCTAAGATTTGAAAGATATCTGACCATTTATCTTAAGAAACCAGATTTTTCGCAGCTGTAGTGGGTTATGCCGCGTCTGCCAGTGTTATTCTTAGGTCTGTAGGTGCAGCATTGCTATACCTCTTAGAGCTCTGATGGTAACAGAGCTAGAGGAATTCGGCGACAGGGTGAAACTAGTTGGCGAAATTTCGAAAAGGAACACGATAATACCATCCGCTGCCTGGCTCAGCCGATTTTGCAGTTCCAACCATTCGTTTGGGCTGATAATTGTGCAGATTGAAGCTTTGCATTACAGAAGTGACCTCTCAAATTCTTAGCTTATCCCGTCGACAAATTCTTCCGAACAAAGCCAGAACCTGACCTCAGATAAAGATGAAAAGTTGAAAATTGAAGATTTTCAGAACTTCTGCTTCAACTCTCGGCGCTCTTACGCGTGGAAGGAGCTCTACGAGGTTCCCGGTGGTGACCAGGTTGACGGTTCACCGCCGGCGCCAGTTGGACCACGCGGCCCGGGCGGACAAAGTGTTAACTTTTGGTCGGTTTTGCTAGGATTTGAGAGATATTTGACCATTTATTCTGAGGAAGCAGATTTTTCGCACCTGTAGTGGGTTATGCCGCGCCTGCCAGTTAAATTCTCAGGTCCGTAGGTGCAGTATTTCTATCAAAACACTTGGAGGAACCGACTTTGAGTGAAAATCGAAAAATCATGACTTTTCGAGTTTCTCGGCTCTCGCTTCAGAAGCTTCCTTCACGTGTTCCGAGAAGCGCTGTGCAAGAAAAGAGCTCTACGAGGTGCCCGGCGGTAACCTGGTTGACGGTTTACCGCCGGTTCCCATACCTCGTAGAGCTCCTCGGCGTCGATGAGCTAGAGGAATTCCGGCGCGGGTTGGAGCTAGTTGGTTCACCCGGCCGGGGCGGACAATGTGGTAACTTTTGGGTGGTTTTGCGAATATTTGAAAGATATTTGACCATTTATTTTGAGAAAGCAGATTTTTCGCACCTGTGGGCGACTATGAGGGCCTCTTCGTCTTAATATGAGCTCTCTAGGTGCACTTTTACTATCAAAACACTTGGCGAAACCAACTTTATGTCGACCTGAAAAAAATAATGTTTGCTCTTTTTTTGAGAAATGCTTCCAGAAGCCCTCTCTTTTGATGGTGAGCACTCTTACGCGTGCAAGGAGCTCTACGAGGTTCCCGGCGGTGACCAGGTTGACGGTTCACCGCCGGCCCCAGTTGGCCCACCCGGCGGGGGCGGACAAATTGGTGACGTTTGGTCGGTTTTGCGAAAATTTGAAAGATATTTAACCATTCATTTTGAGAAAGCAGATTTTTGCGCGTCGCATTGACATATAAACTCCTCTCTACTTCGATTCTCACCAGTGTAAGGAGCTCTACGAGGTTCCTGGCGGTGACTAGGTTGACGGTTCACCGCCGGCGCCAGTTTCCCGCTCCAGAAGCCGCTCTTCGGGTTTTGGACGTTACACAGTGGACGCTACCAAGTTCCGAATCACTGAAGAGCCAGTACCTCGTAGAGCTCTTCGGCAAAGAACTAAGAGGAATTCGGGCGCAGGGTGGAGCTAGTTGGCCGGCCCGACCAAAAGAGAGAATGTGGTAACCTGGGCTCGTTTCTTTTCACTTTATGCGAAATTTTGAAGCTCGTTTTGGATCTGATTTTCATTTCCTGTAGTTAGCTATGACGCATCTGCTGGTATTTTTTTGTGGCTCTGGGGGAAGTATTGCTATCAAAACACTTGAAGGAACTGACTTTGTATCGACATTAAAAAATGTGTTTTTCTGAGTCATCTGATAAGATTTCTTGCTAAGCAGGCAGAGGGAGGGAAGGGGGTGGGTTATGTCGCGTGCGTTAGTCAGCTTCTCAGGTCGTTGGGTGCAGTATTACTATGAAAACATTTGGAGGAACCGATTTTGGATGAAAACCGAAAAATCGTAATTTTTTGAGCTCTGCAAGAAAAGAGCTCCACGAAGTGCCCGGCGGAAACCTGGTTGACGGTTTACCGCCGGTTCCCAGTTGGTCGACCCGGCCAGAAAGGACAAAGTGGTATCTTTTGGGTGGTTTTCGAAATATTTGAAAGATATTTGACCATTTATTTTGAGGCACCAGATTTTTCGCACCTGTAGTTGGTTAAGGCGCGTCTGCCAGTAAAATTTTCATGTCCGTAGCTGCAGTATTACTATCAAAACACTTGGGGAACCGACGTTGCATAAAAACAGAAAAACGTGATTTTTCGAGTTTCTCAGATCTTGCTCTAGACGCTTTCTTCATGCTTACCGAGGAGCGCCGTGTGAGAATAGCGCTCTACGAGGGCCCCGGCGGTGACCTGGTTGACGGTTTACCGCCGGTTCCCAGTTGGCTAGAAAAATCTCGACGGACCTTTTGCTGACTTTTGGTCGGTTGGAAATACCTCGTGGAGCTCTTCGGCAAGAGGAACTCAGAGGAATTCGGGCGTATAATGGAGCCAGTTGGCCGACGCGACCTCAAGAGAGAATCTGACGACCTGGGGTCGGTTTTTCGATCTTTCTGCAAAAATTGACGATTAATTTTGAGAACTGGTATTTTTCTCACGTGGAGTAACTCGTATAGATTCCCTCAGTTGCTGGAAGCTTGAGAGTAATTCTGGCGCGCTGGAGAGCTAGTTGGCAAGAGAAATCTCGAATGATCTTCTGCTGACTCTTGCTCGGTTGAAAATTTTCGCTCCAAAATTCAATAATTCGTTAGAGCTCCACTATTTTTCCCATGATATTTGATCTTATTGCCGCGCCGTCTTGATCTCAGCTCGATCGGGTACCTTTTACTGCCAAAAAGCAGGCAGGCGGGATCGACCGTTTCGAGTCATATCGAGAGGTGTTGTCGGTTGTTTGTACTTAACTCGAGCTTTTGGACAGCTACAGAGCTGATACTCACAGGAATTGATTTAGAATGAGGCGCGTTCGTGTGTTGAATCCAGAGCTCTGAACTCGTTCTGCTGCCCGAGCTAGGTCCGCGAAACTATTGGTATTGTTCGAGTCGTCTTGAGAGGTGCTGTCGCTTTCTGCACTTAACTCGGACTCGAGCTGCAGATGAGGTTGAGAGCTCGTTCGCACAGAAATCTTGAAGAACACTCCTTAATGTGTACCGGGCAGCACCGCACGAGAAAAGAGCTCTACGAGGCTCCCGGCGGTAACCTGGTTGACGGTTTGCCGCCGGCTTCCAGTTTTCTTCTCGAAATTCAACAATTCGTATTTTTCCTGACCATATTAGATCTTATTCCCGCTCGCCGTCTTAATCTCAGCTCGATCGGGTACTTTTTACTGCCAAAAAGCGTTGCGGCGGGATCGGCCGTTTCGAGTAATGTTGACGAACGCTGATGGTTTTCTGAACTTAACTCGAGCTGTAGGACAGCTACAGAGCTCACAATTACAACAACCGATTCAGAATCTTCAGGCGCGTTCTTCTGTTGCGTTCAGAGGTCTGAACTCGGTCTGCTGCTCGCCCTAGGTCCGCGAAAGTATTCGGATTGATCGAGTTATCTTGAGAGGTGCTGTCGGTTTTCTGTACTTAACTCGAGCTGTACGATGGCTACAGGGGTGGTATTTACAGAAATCCATTGGAGACATCAGGTGCGTTCGCCTGTCGCATGCAGAGGTCTGAAATCGGTCTGCTACTCGCTAGGTCCGCAAAACTATTCGTATTGCTCGAGTCATCTCGACAGGGACTGTCGGTTTTCTGTACTTTTCTCGAGCTCTGGGGAAGCTACAGAGCTGATGCGCACAGAAACCGATGCAGCATAATCAGGCGCGTTCGTCTGTTGCATCCAGAGGTCTGAACTCGGTCTACTACTCGAGCTAGGTCCGCGAAACTATTCGCATCGTTCGATTCATCTTGAGAGATGTTTTCCGTTTTCGCACTAACTCGGGCTGTGGGAGAGCTAGAGAGCTCATACGCACAGAAACTGATTGGGAATCATCAGGCCCGTTTGTCTGTTGCATCTAGAGGTCTGATCTGCGTCTGCTACTCGGGCTAGGTCCGGAAAATTATTTCTCTTCTTCGAGTCATCTTGACGCTATTTTCTTCCGAATGGTATTTTCTACACGCTGCAGATGAGCTATGGAACTGCTCAGCACCAATGGGATATCACTAGACGCCTGAGATCAGTCTGCTATCAGCGCTCCCACTGGAAAAGTATTCGTTATCTGCTTATTCTTTAGACATAATATATGGTCAGGAAGCTCTACGAGTCCCCCGGCGGTAAGAAAGGTTGACGGTTTACCGCCGGCGCCCAGTTTGGATGCTACCAAATTCAACTATTCCTTGAAGCTCTACTATTTTTTCCCGTGATATCGATTCTATTCCCGCTCGCCATCTTGATCTCAGCTCGATCGGGTACCTTTTACTGCCAAAAAGCACACGGGCGGGATTGGCTGTTTCGAGTCATCTTGATACGGGTTGTCGGTATTTTCTACTGAGCTCGAGCTGTAGGCCAGCTACAGAGCTCATACTCACAGAAATCGATTGAGAATCATCAGGAGTTCAGAGGTCTGAACTCGGTCTGCTACTCGAGCTAGGTCCGCAAAACTATTTGTATCGCTCAGGTCATCTCGAGAGGGACTGTCTGTTTTTGTGCTTAACTCGAGCTCTAGGGGAGCTAGAAAGCTCGTGCGCACAGAAACCGATGTAGAGTAATCAGGCGCGTTCGTCTCTTGCATCCAGAGGTCTGAACTCGGTCTGCTACTCGAGCTCGGTCCGCGAACTATTCGTCTCGTTCGAGTCATCTTGAGAGGTGCTGTCTGTTTTCGCACGTAACTCGGGCTGTAGGAGAGCTACGGAGCTCATACGCAGAGAAACTGATTTGGAATCATCAGGCCCGCTCGTCCGTTGCATCCAGAGGTCTGAACTGGGTCTCCTACTCGGGCTAGGTCCGCAAAAGTATTCGTATTCTTCGAGTCATCGTGACAGATGTTGTCCATTTTCTGTATCGAATTCGGGCTGTAGGGTAGCTACAGAGCTGGTACGCAGAGAACCCGATACAGAAGCATAGCGTTCGTCTGCTGCGCCGAGAGGTCTGAACTCGGTCTGCTACCCGACTATTCGTATTCGACCGATAATTTTTTTTCCAAATGATGGTGAATTTCTTCACTGAACTGCAGCTCGAGAGGTCTTCGGCCGAAGAATCAGAAGGATTTCATGAGGCGCGAAGCATCTAGACGCTTGCTTTGGGTCTGTTGCGAGCGCAGACGCCAAACACGGATTCGTACTCTGCTATCTTATCCCTAATGGTATTTTTTACACGCTGCTGAAAAACTATTCGTTCTCTGCGAATTCTTTGGACATAAAATATTGTCAGGAAGCTCTACGAGTCTCCCGGCGGTAAGAAAGGTTGACGGTTTACCGCCGGCGCCCAGTTTTGACTTTGCACAAAATAACTCGTAGAGCTTCCTTTAGCTAGTTGCTGGAAGCTTAAGAGTAATTCCGGGGCGCTGGAGAGCTAGTTGGCAAGGAAAATCTCGACGGACCTTTTGCTGACGTTTGGTCGTTTGAAAATTTTGTTTTCGAAATTCAACCCTTCGTTTGAGCTCTTGTATTTTTTTCCCGTGATATTCGGTCTTATTTCCGCTCGCCGTCTTGATCTCAGCTCGATCGGGTACCTTTTACTGCCAAAAAGCATCCGGGCGGGATCGACCGTTTCGAGTCATCTTGACAGGCGTTGTCGGTTTTTTTGAACTTGACTCGAGCTTTAGGACAGCTACAGAGCTGATGCTTACAGAAACCGATTCAGAATCATCAGCTTGTCTGTTGAATTCAGAGCTCTGAAACTCGTTCTGCTGCCCGAGCTAGGTCCGCGAAAGTATTTGTACTGTTCGAGTCATCTTGAGAGCTGCTGTCGGTTTTCTGCACTTAACTCGGGCTGTACGGGGGCTACAGGACTGATGGTCACAGGCATCGATTCGGAGACATCAGGCGCGTCCGCCTGTCGCATTCAGAGATCTGAACTCGGTCGGCTACCCGAGCTAGGTTCGCGAACCTATTCGTATTGTTCGAGTCATTTTGAGAGGTGCTATCGGTTTTCTGCACTTAACTCGAGCTGTAGGGGGCTACAGGGCTGATCATCACAGGAATCGATTCGGAGACATCAGTCGCGTCCGCCTGTCGCATGCAGAGGTCTGAACTCGGTCTGCTACTCGAGCCAGTTCGCGAAACTATTCGTATTGTTCGAGTCATATTGAGAGGTGCTGTCGATTTTCGCACGTAACTCGGGCTGTAAGAGAGCTACAGAGCTGATACGAAAACTGATTCGAAACCATTGTACGCGCTTGTCTGTTGTATCCAGAGGTCTGAACTGGGTTTGCTACTCAGGCTAGGTCCGCAAAACTGTTCGTATTCTCCAAGTTACCTTAGCAGATGTTGTCCCTTTTCTGTATTGTACTGGGGCTGTAGGACAGCGACGAGCTGGTACGCACAGAAAACGATCCAGAAGTATCAGGGGCGTTCGGCTGTTGCATCGAGAGGTCTAACATCGCTCGGGCTGAAAAACTATTCGTTCTCTACAATTGTTTTGACATTGTATATGGTCAGGAAGCTCTACGAGTCCCCCGGCGGTAAGAAAGGTTGACGGTTTACCGCCGGCGCCCAGTTTTGAAGTTCGTTTTTAGGAGTGAGATTTTCATTCCCTGTAGTAAGCTATGGCGCACCTGCTGATGAATTTTTCGTGGCTCTAGGGGCAGTATTTCTATTTAAACACTTGGAGGAACCGACTTTGTTTCGACACCAAAAGATCTGTTTTTTCTGAGTCATCATGGGGGGAGGGTAGCGGGTTATGCCGCGTCTGCCAGTCACATTCTCAGGTCCGTAGGTGTAGTATTACTATTAAAACATTTGATGAAAACCGAAAAATCGTAATTTTCCGAGTCGGCTCTCGCTTCAGAAGCTTCCTTCATGTGTTCTGAGGAGCGCTGTGCAAGAAAAGAGCTCTACGAGGTGCCCGGCGGTAACCTGATTGACGGTTTACCGCCAGTTTCCAGTCCATGAGCCAGAGGAATTCCGTCGCGGGGTGAAGCTAGTTGGTCGACCCGGCCAGAAAGGACAAAGTGACAACTTTGGGTCGATTTGGCTAAGATTCCCGGAGAGCTCTCTGAGAGCTACAGGGTTTTAGATTAGAAGCCGGGCGGTGGTGGGTGCCCGCCAGCAGCCCATCTCCGCCGCTCCACGATCCCCGCAGCGACTCGGGCTGTAGGACAGCTACAGAGCTGATACGCGCAGAAACTGAGTCGAAATTCTCATGCGCGTTCGTCTGTTGCATCCAGAGGTCCGAACTGGGTTTGCTACTCGGGCTAGGTCCGCAAAACTATTCGTATTCTTCGAGTCATCTTGACAGATGTTGTCCATTTTCTGTATTGAACTCGGGCTGTAGGAGAGCTACAGAGCTGGTACGTACAGAAACCGATCGAGAATTAGGAGCGTTCGTTACCCGAGCTAGGTTCACAAAATCATTTGTGTTCGACCGATATTTTCTTCAGAATGATGGTGAATTGCTTAGCTGAACTCGAGCGGCCGAACAATCAGAAGGAAATCGTGAGGCGTGAAGTTCTCCCTACTTGTATTTTCTACACGCTGCAGATGAGATAGAACTGTTGAGCACAGCAATGGGATATCACTAGACGCCTGAGATCAGTCTGCGTTCTCTGCTAATTCTTTGGACATAATGTATGGTCAGGAAGCTCTACGAGTCCCCCGGCGGTAAGAAAGGTTGACGGTTTACCGCCGATTCCCAGTTGGCGAAATGTCGAAAAGGGACGCGATCATACCTTCCGTGGCCTGGCTCAGCCGATCTTGCAGTTGTAACAATTCGTTTGGGCTGCTAAATGCGCAGGGTGAAGCTTTGCATTACAGAAGTTACCTCACACATTCTTAGTTCATTCCGTCGAAAAATCCTCCCGAGCGAAGCCAGGGACCGACTTGACGTTGACAGCCCAAAAAATGCAATTTTCTAGTTTTACAGAAAATGCCATCAGAAGCTATCTGCTTGCACTTCTAGTTCTTTCAGGCGTCGGCTTGCACTTCTAGTGCCTCGTAGAGCTCTGATGGCAGACGAGCTAGAGGAATTCGGCGACAGGGTGGAGCTAGTTGACCTTCGGCGGCCTGGCTCAGCCGATTTTGCAGTTCTAACAATTCGTTTGGGCTGCTAATTGCGCAGAGCGAAGCTTCGCAGTACAGAAGTCACCTCACAAATTCTTTATTCATTCCGTGGAAGAATTCTCCCGAGCGAAGCCAGGGGCCGACTTCACGTTGACAGTCCCAAAATGCAATTTTCCAGTTTTACAGAAATGTCATCAGACGCTATCTGCTTGCACTTCTAGTTCTTTCAGGCGTCTGCTTGCACTTCTAGTGCCTCGTAGAGTTCTGATGGTAGAAGAGCTAGAGGAATTCGGCGACAGGGTGGAGCTATTTGGCGAAAGGTCAAAAAGGGACGCGATCATGCCTTCCGCGGCCTGGCCCAGCCGATTTGGCAGTTCTAACAATTCGTTTGGGCTGCTAATTGCGCAGAGCGAAGCTTCGCCTTACAGAAGTTACCTCACAAATTCTTAGTTCATCCCGTCGAGAAATTCTCCCGAGCGAGGCCGGGGGCCGACTTCACGTTGACAGCCCAAAACTGCAATTTTCCAGTTTTACAGAAATGTCATGAGAAGCTATCTGCTTGCACTTCTAGTTCTTTCAGGCGTCTGCTTGCACTTCTAGTGCCTCGTAGAGCTCTGATGGTAGAAGAGCCAGAGGAATTCGGCGACAGGGTGGACCTAGTTGGCGAAAGGTCGAAAAGGGACGCGATCATACCTTCCACGGCTTGGCTCAGCAGATTAAGCTCTGCATTACAGAAATTTCCTCACAAATTCTTAGTTCATTCCGTCGAACAATTCACCCCATCGAGGCCTGGGGCCGACTTCACGTTAACAGTCCAAAACATACAATTTTCCAGGAAAATGCCATCATAAGCTATCTGCTTGCACTTCTAGTTCTCTCAGGCGTCTGCTTGCACTTCCAGTGCCTCGTAGAGCTCTGATGGTAGAAGAGCTAGAGAAATTCGGCGACAGGGTGGACCTAGGTGGCGAAATGTCGAAAAGCGACGCGATCATACCTTCCGCGGCCTGGCTCAACCGATGTTGCAGTTCTAACAATTCGTTTGGGCTGCTAATTGCGCAGAGCGAAGTTTTGCATTACAGAAGCTACCTCACAAATTCTTAGTTCATTCTGTTGAAAAAATCCCCCGAGCGAAGCCAGGGGCCGACTTCGCGTTGTCAGCCCAAAAATGCAATTTTCCAGTTTTACAGAAAATGCCGTCAGAAGCTATCTGCTTGCACTTCTAGTTCTTTCAGGCGTCTGCTTGCACTTCTAGTGCCTCGTAGAGCCCTGGTGGTAGAAGAGCTAGAGGAAGTCGGCGACAGGGTGGCGCTAGTTGGCGAAATGTCGAAAAGGGGCGCGATCATACCTTCCGTGGCCTGGCTCAGCCGATTTTGCAGTTCTATCAATTCGTTTGGGCTGCTAATTGCGCAGAGCGAAGCTTTGCATTACAGAAGTTACTTCACAAATGCTCAGTTCATTCCGTCGAACAATTCTCCCGAGCGAAGCCAGGGACCGACTTCACGTTGACAGTCAAAAAATGCAATTTTCCAGTTTTGCAGAAAACGCCATCCGAAGCTATCTGCTTGCATTTCTAGTTCTCTCAGGCGTCTGCTTGCACTTCTAGTGCCTCGTAGAGCTCTGATGGTAGAAGAGCTAGAGGAATTCGGCGACAGGGTGGAGCTAGTTGGCGACATGTCGAAAGGGGACGCGATCAAACCTTCTGCGGCCTGGCTCAGCCGATTTTGCAGTTCTAACAATTCGTTTGGGCTGCTAATTGCGCAGAGCGAAGCTTTGCATTACAGAAGCTACCTCGCAACTTCTTAGTTCAATCCGTCGAACAATTCTCCCGAGCGAAGCCAGGGACCGACTTCACGTTGACAGTCCAAAAATGCAATTATCAAGTTTTACAGAATATGCCATCATGAGCCACCTGCTTGCACTTCTAGTTCTTTCAGGCGTCTGCTTGCACTTCTAGTGCCTCGTAGAGTTCTGATGGTAGAAGAGCTAGAGGAAGTCGGCGACAGGGTGGAGCTAGTTGGCGAAATGTCGAAAAGGGACGCGATCATACCTTCCGCGGCCTGGCTCAGCCGATGTTGCAGTTCTAACAATTCGTTTGGGCTGCTAATTGCGCAGAGCGAAGCTTCGCCTTACAGAAGTTACCTCACAAATTCTTAGTTCATCCCGTCGAGAAATGCTCCCGAGCGAGGCTGGGGGCCGACTTCACGTTGACAGTCCAAAACTGCAATTTTCCAGTTTTACAGAAATGTCATGAGAAGCTATCTGCTTGCACTTCTAGTTCTTTCAGGCGTCTGCTTGCACTTCTAGTGCCTCGCAGAGCTCTCATGGTAGAAGAGCTAGAGAAATTCGGCGACAGGGTGGAGCTAGTTGGCGACATGTCAAGAGGGACGCGATCATACCTTCCGCGGCCTGGCTCAGCCGATTCTGCATTTCTAACAATTCGTTTGGGCTGCTAATTGCGTAGAGCGAAGCTTTGCATTACAGAAGTTATTCACACATTCTTAGTTCATTCCGTCGAAAAATTCTCCCGAGCGAAGCCAGGGACCAACTTCACGTTGACAGTCCACAAATGCAATTTCCAGTTTTACAGAAAATTCCATCAGAAGCTATCTGCTTGCACTTCTAGTTCTTTCAGGCGTCTGCTTGCACTTCTAGTGCCTCGTAGAGCTCTGCTGGTAGAAGAGCTAGAGGAAGTCGGCGACAGGGTGAAGCTTGTTGGCGAAAGGTCGAACAGGGACGCGATCATACCTTCCGCGGCCTGGCTCAGCCGATTTTGCAGTTCTAACAATTCGTTTGGGCTGCTAATTGCGCAGAGCGAAGCTTTGCATTACAGAAGTTACCTCACACATTCTCAGTTCATTCCGTCGAACAATTCTCCCGAGCGAAGCCAGGGACCGACTTCACGTTGACAGTCCAAAAATGACATTTTCCAGCTTTGCAGAAAATGCCATCAGAAGCTATCTGCTTGCACTTCTAGTTCTCTCAGGCGTCTGCTTGCACTTCTAGTGCCTCGTAGAGCTCTGATGGTAGAAGAGCTAGAGGAATCTGGCGACAGGGTGGAGCTAGTTGGCGACATGTCGAAAAGGGACGTGATCATGCCTTCCGCGGCCTGGCTCAGCCGATTTTGCAGTTCTAACAAGTCGTTTGGGCTGCTAATTGCGCAGAGCGAAGCTTTGCATTACAGAAGTTACCTCGCGCATTCTTAGTTCATTCCGTGGAAAAATTTTCTCGAGCGAAGCCAGGGGCCGACTTCACGTTGACAGTTTAAACATGCCATTTTCCAGTTTTACAGAAACATGCCAGCAGAAGCTCTCTGCTTGCACTTCTAGTTCTTTCAGGCGTCTGCTTGCACTTCTAGTGCCTCGTAGAGCTCTGATGGTAGAAGAGCTAGAGGAATTCGGCGACAGGGTGGAGCTAGTTGGCGGAATGTCGAAAAGGGACGCGGTCATACCTTCCGCGGCCTGGCTCAGCCGATTTTGCAGTTCTAACAATTCGTTTGGGCTGCTATTTGCGCAGAGCGAAGCTTTGCATCACAGAAGTTACCTCACGAATTCTTAGTTCATTCCGTCGAAAAGTTCCCCCGAGCGAAGCCAGGGACCGACTTCACGTTGACAGTCCAAACAATGCAATTTTCCAGTTTTACAGAAAATGCCAGCAGAAGCTATCTGCTTGCACTTCTAGTTCTCTCAGGCGTCTGCTTGCACTTCTAGTGCCTCGTAGAGCTCTGATGGTAGAAGAGCTAGAGGAATTCGGCGACAGGGTGGGGCTAGTTGGCGACATGTCGAAAAGGGACGCGATCATGCCTTCCGCGGCCTGGCTCAGCCGATGTTGCAGTTCTAACAAGTCGTTTGGGCTGCTAATTGCGCAGAGCGAAGCTTTGCATTACAGAAGTTACCTCACACATTCTTAGTTCATTCCGTCGACACATTCTCCCGAGCGAAGCCAGGGACCGACTTCACGTTGACAGTCCAAAAATGACATTTTCCAGTTTTACGGAAAATGCCATCATAAGCTATCTGCTTGTACTTCTAGTTCTTTCAGGCGTCTGGTTGCACTTCTAGTGCCTCGTAGGGCTCTGATGGTAGAAGGGCTAGAGGAATTCGGCGACAGGGGGGAGCTAGTTGGCGAAATGTCGAAAAGGGGCGCGATCATACCTTCCGCGGCCTGGCTCAGCCGATTTTGCAGTTCTAACAATTCGTTTGGGCTGCTATTTGCGCAGAGCGAAATTTTGCATTACAGAAGTTACCTCGCAAATTCTGAGTTCATTCCGTCGAAAAATTCCCCCGGGCGAAGCCAGGGGCCGACATCACGTTGACAGTCCAAAAATGCAATTTTCCAGTTTTACAGAAAATACCATCAGAAGCTATCTGCTTGCACTTCTAGTTCTCTCAGGCGTCTGCTTGCACTTCTAGTGCCTCGTAGAGCTCTGATGGTAGAAGAGCTAGAGGAATTCGGCGACAGGGTGGAGCTAGTTGGCGAAATGTCGAAAATGGACGCGATCATGCCTTCCGCGGCCTGGCTCAGCCGATTTTGCAGTTCTAACAATTCGTTTGGGCTGCTAATTGCGCAGGACGAAGCTTTGCATTACAGAAGTTACCTCGCGACTTCTTAGTTCAATCCGTCGAACAATTCCCCCGAGCGAAGCCAGGGGCCGACTTCACGTTGACAGTCCAAAAATGACATTTTCCAGTTTTACAGAAAATGCCATCAGAAGCTATCTGCTTGCACTTCTAAGCTTGCACTTCTAGTGCTTGCACTTCTAGTTCTTTCAGGCGTCTGCTTGCACTTCTAGTGCCTCGTAGAGCTCTGATGGTAGAAGAGCTAGAGGAATTCGGCGACAGGGTGGAGCTAGTTGGCGAAATGTGGAAAAGGGACGCGATCATACCTTCCGCGGCCTGGCTCAGCCGATTTTGCAGTTCTAAGAATTCGTTTGGGCTGCTATTTGCGCAGAGCGAAGCTTCGCATTACAGAAGTTACCTCACAAATTCTTAGTTCATTCCGTCGAAAAATTCTCCCGAGCGAAGCCAACTTCCGCAGAAGGCGACAGGGTGGAGCTAGTTGGCTCAGCCGATTTTGCAGTTCTAAGAATTCGTTTGGGCTGCTATTTGCGCAGAGCGAAGCTCTGCATTACAGAAGTTACCGCACAAATTCTTAGTTCATTCCGTTCAAAAATTCTCCCGAGCGAAGCCAGGGACCGACTTCGCGTTGACAGTCCAAAAATGTCATTTTCCAGTTTTACAGAAAATGCCATCATAAGCTATCTGCTTGCACTTCTAGTTCTTTCTGGCGTCTGCTTGCACTTCTAGTGCCTCGTGGAGCTCTGATGGTAGAAGAGCTAGAGGAATTCGGCGACAGGGTGGAGCTAGTTGGCGACATGTCGAAAAGGGACGCGATCATACCTTCCGCGGCCTGGCTCAGCCGATTTTGCAGTTCTAACAATTCGTTTGGGCTGCTAATTGCGCAGAGCGAAGCTTTGCATTACAGGAGTTACCTCGCAGATTCTTAGTTCATTCCGTCGAAAAAGGGCAGTAATATGTACGGACGCGGGGCTGGACGGCAACGTCCATCGACAGACCCTAGCGGGCGTTATGTCGAGTGAGAGCGGGCGCGTGCCCATCGTAGAGCACTCTTGCGTCTCCGTCGGGACTCCATTGCAAGTATTTTTAAACATATGTGACATGATAAGGCCCGGTAGCATATCTTGACATCCGTTTTGCATAGGCGGATTGTTTTTGCATGTTCATATCATCACCAACCACATGTGTCGCGCAGATGCTGATGCATCTTACATGGTTTCATGTGCAACGTTGCGCCGCTTGTTCCGACGCCCCAAATTCATGTTCCAATTCGGAATATGCATCTGAATATTAGAAAATGGCTGCCCACGATACTGGACTCGACGCTTCGTAGAGATCCTATGGGGACCAAAGCTAGAAGAATTCGTGTGCGGACCGGAGCTTATTGTTCGACCCGACCAGAAGAGGCAATGCGGTAATCTGGGACTGGTTTTGTTCAACATGTTCGATATTTCACATTTCGTTTGAGCAATCCAGATTTTGCCGCCGAGGATTCCACCATTGCGCGTCTCACAGTGCAGAGTCTCCTAGAGCGGTAACTGTAATATTGCGCGGGCTGACTTCTGGGATCTGACGTCATGTTGAGGCCAGAAAGCATGTTCTGGCTTCTCAAACAAATACTCTTGAACGTTGATTGCTTCCATCCGAGCTCTCTTAAACGTGCGAGGAGCTCTACGAGGTCTCCGGCGGTAGCCAGGTTGACGGTTCACCGCCGGCGCCAGTTTCGCTCTCCGGGTTTTGGACGCTACCAAGTTCAAGGCGTCTGGATCAAGGCGTCTGGATCAAGGCGTCTGGATCCCACAGGCGTCTAGCGTGTGGGAGGGGGGTGCGTCGCCGCGGGCGGCGCGGCAGCCATCGCTGCATTCTTCGTCTTCTTCGGGTTCAGCGAGATCGAGGTCAGCTAGGCCGCTGCACTTGTTATTGTTATTGTGTGTGATAGGCCGCCTGCACTTGTTATTGTTATTGTTATTGCTACTGCTGCAATTGTCTCTTTTCCTTTTCCTTTCTCTTGGAACGACGGAGTGCTGGGGGTCCGACTTCAGTCACGCGGGCTGGGACTATCTTGCTAGACAGGTCGGGACACCTCGAGAAGACAGGAGAGCTGTTATTTGTGTGCCATCGCTCACACCAACAGTACCGTTCGTGCAGGGTGAAGGTTACGATTTCAATATCTTGCGTAACCACTTCGTGCAGGGTGAAGGTTACGATTTCAATATCTTACGCAGCCACAAAAAGGAAGATGGCTGCTGCAGGTTCTTCAGTTTCAGGTGTTGCACCAGCGATGCCAGCAGGTTCTTCAGTTTCAGGTGCTCCAGGCTTGCATGCGGTGGGCCAGGACATGACAATTGATGATGGGGGTGGGGCGTTTGCTAGAGCTGTCCGTGCTCGTAATGTCAAAGGAGCAGGGAAAGGAGAAGGAGGAGGTGCGGGACAAACGTTGGGTGCGAATGAGGTTGCCCAGGAAGCAGGCCTTGACATTGAACAGATGTTTCGATCCATCATGACGGGACAACAGACTATGACGGCAGACATGCAATCGTTCAGGAACTCTATTCGTACGGAAATGGACGGTCTGAAAACATCTCTGGACTCCAGGGTATCAAAAACAGAATCGGCGATCCAGGACCTCACCAATGAAGTTCAGAAGCTCAAGCAGGGGGACGGGCTGTCGGTAGCAAGTGGATCCACGAAGGCGGGTACGGACAGGCACGATCCAGGTTGGAATCCACGTTATGTTGAGTTCAAAGGGTGGGTTTCAAGGGAGGGATGGAGGAACCGTGAGATACGTCAGCGGGAGGCTCTTTCACAGGAGGCACTGACGACGGCGATGAATGGTCTCATTGACTCTAAACAAATTGATGCTACACAGAGGGTGGCACTGGACTTGGATCGGACGGTTCAGGAGAATACTGGTAGATATTGGCCGTACACGAGGGGTAGGATCTATTTCAAGCCAGGTACATCCTCTGAGATCCTATGGGAAGCGAAACGTGTGTGGGAGAATGACTACAGGCGGGGACTCACTTCATTGCCTGCCAATGTACGATTTCAGGTTGAATGCCAGCCATGGAAGATAGAACATGTTCGGGCGGTAGGACGGTTTCAAGCACTATTTTCTGATGTCAAGAAAAATGTGACGGCTATTCTTCGAGGTGAGACGGGTCCGCCAATGACATATATGTGGTATATGCCGAATGCTGATGATACTACACAAAAGACTTTGATTGCAGAATGGGGACCGACAAAAGGATGGAACCTCTATGGTGATAATTTGACACACGTTGAGCCCGATATTAATCAGGTGCAGTTTCTTCAGACACTACGGTGCCCGAATCATTGACGGGGCGGTAGGGCTGCGACAGAGACCGTGGTCGCAACCTGGAATGTGCAGAAAATATCCGACGGTCAAGTACCCAACCTGGTCGCTGCATGTGAAGCCAGGTCAATTCAAATGGTGTGCCTGCAAGAGTGTGAGCATACCAGTGCAAATACTTTTAACAGATGTGGATGGGAGATTCACTATAGCTCCTGCTCCAAGGCGGCGGTTGCATGGTGCAGGGATTGGGCACCACATGTGATTGCTCGACGGAGTGGGGTACGATTTGCGTGTGTTGAATTCAGGGGTGCTCTAGTTACATCAGTGTATCTACCATGTGTGATGCGTGATGTGGACCACTTGGGGGAATATTTAGATGTACTTACTAAGTGCAGTGTTGCTATGTTTCAAAATGCACAGGCTGGAGTCATACCATGGGTGGGGACGGATGCTCAGACGGAACTTGAACCTGATATGCTGGGAATGACGGGAGGAGGTCTTATGCAGGTGGACGGGAGGAGGGAGGAGGCGAACTACCATGCAGAGAGGAGGGACATGCTTATGAGGTTCATGAGTACTTGGGGGATCTGTGCGGCGAACACATATGGAGACCGACGTATCACACATATACCGTACTGTTCCACACATGTGCAGCGTGTGCTTGACTATATACTCATCCCTACACGTTGGTGCGCGGATGAGGCAAGAGCTCACCAGGAAATGAGATGCCAGGTCCAGTTCGTGGAACCCATCAAAGCTACGCCAGGTATACGTGCAAAAGCCAGTGCCTATAGTGATCACGCTCTGGTCTGGGTAAATCTCAAGACGACGGAGATCAGGCGCCCAGCTTTGCCACCCCGCCCTGTGTCCATGGTTGGCTGGCAGCCGACGGATGACACGGCGAGGAACATGTTTCGTGTGCTTGCGGATGTGTCGATTGAGGGACTTGCATCGGACACGGTAGGGACGGACCTGCAGCAGGTCGGACGGGTACTCTTGGAGACGGCAAAGCTTGTGGACCACACTAAGGGGCGCCCCAACTGCAAACCTATTCAGAGGCCCAGGGAGCTCATAGAGGTGGAGTCTGCCATCAGGCGTGGGGCCCTTGGGAATACTCGTAAACAACTGCTGCGTAGGAGGAAGACCCTTAGGAGACAGCATAGGAGGAACCAACTCCTGCAGGACCACAGGGGATCCAGTAAGACCTCACGGTGTATCCTCAAGGAGCTGGAGTGTGAGGGTGTGCTGACAATGGACAGGACTAGGTGGAGTACGGAGATCACTAGGTATGCGACGGCGTCTTACACGAACTCGGAGGAGGAAAAACGGACTTTGGAGGCCTTTCAGGAACTCAGACACAACGACCGTGGGGTGGAGGGAAGAGTCATCACGATGGGCATGCTCATGCAGGCTCGTGCGTCTTTGAAGCCTGGCACGGCACCCGGCAGCGATGGAGTCGTTGCGGAGGTCATTCGTGAGCTGCCGTGGAGGAGCCTCTTGTTTGTCAGGCGTGCTTTCCAGAGGATTTTCGAGCAGGGAGCCTCCAGCCCTGAGACGTGGAGGCAGCTCAGTATCCAACTTGTGCCGAAGATGCGGGATGCTACACGACTCTCTAACACCAGAGGGATTTGCCTGATCAGTGTGATGAGTAAATGGTACATGGCATGTGTGTTGCAGTTTATTGATGCTTTTCCTGTGAACCGACGGTTGTGCACATGCGGATTTGAGAAGGACCAGAAGGTTACTAACGTCACGGCACCACTATCACATCTCACTAGACATGCAAATGTGTGGGGGAAGGCGGAGTCTATGCACGTGGGAGTCTTGGACATACACAAAGCTTTCGATAATGTCACACTGCACACTATCATCAAGGCCATGCTGTACCTTAAGTACCCTGTGTGCCTCATCAGAGCCATTGTGGAGCCCATGCTGGAGAACATTGCTACCTTTGAGTTTCAGAACGCGTGCGGCGATGAGGTGAGATACAACAAATCGGTCCGAACGGGAGGTAAGGAGGGACCCATACTTTTCAATATTGTCTTGGAGGCCATCTGGGGATCTGTGATTCAGACTTGGGATACCTTAGGATACGGTGTCCGACTGGAAGGGGAGGGGACAGACGGTGCTCTTGTACCCCACTTCTTGTGGGCGGACAATGTTACGCTCTGTGCTGCATCGCAGCTCCAGCTACAACAGATGATCGGTATGATGACGGTAACACTCAGACGGGCAGGGATGGTCTGGAAGGAGGACTCTTTGGCGTATGTACTTTTTGGCCAGACGTACACAGGCGGCGATCCGCCGCTGCTCTGCCCGCTCTCGCCAGCCATCTGTGCGATTTCTGGAGATGAGGATCTCCCAGAGCACTTGCGCTCGACTGTCGTTATGCCGAGGAAGGAGGAGGTGGAGGTACTAGGAGTGAAACTCAGCTCGGAAATCAAGGGATATCACGGCTTGTATCATCGACTGGAGAAAGGGAGGAAGGCCTATTTTGCTGACATCCAGTTTTATCGCTCCAGATCGGTCTCACTCAAAGAGAAGTTTCGCAGGTATGCCGCTCGTGTGCAGTCTGTGGTGTACCACGGATGTATAGGCTGGCCGTGCAATCTACGACTGCTGGAGAGGATTAAGGTCTGGGAGGGGAGGTGTCTCAACGGTATGCGAGGATTACACAAGAGGGAGGAGGAGACGTGGGAGGAGTTCAGGGACAGGACCACACCGAAGTCATACGAGCTATTCTTGCAGGCTGGCCACTGCAGTCTCCTAGAGAAGGTGGTCCGAGCCAATTTCGAGTTTGCGTTGGAGCTGGCCCAGTTTCATGATCGGGCCTTCGCCACCACGGACTTGCGTGGGGCACGAGCCTGGCGTCAGACGCTGCAGGCCATGTTACACTGTGCGGGGGAATGGTCACTACGGAGGGACACACTTGTATCCATGTTCACGGGAGCCAGGAGGAGGGAAGGTACGAGGAGATGGGAGGGAGAGCGCATGCAAGCACTGACAGCTGGCATTGTCTTATGCTGGCGGCGAGTGGCAATTTACGCTGGTTCAGCATCAAGTGGAATGCGACGGACTGGTGGAATGTAGTTGCGTGCATGACAAAAATACAGCCTCGATGGGAGCCCATCTTCAGGAAACCGCCCTGTGCTCCTTGCCCTGTGGATACGTGGGACTCCCCTGAGGACTCCGACAGGCTCGCCCGTAGGATTGCCCACGGATATAACAACGAAACTGTCTGGCAGGAGGGCTCGGAGAGCTCATTGTTGGTTGAAATGACTGGTGATAGTATGTGTGTGGTGAACTGGGCCCGAGGGATCTGGGAATGCCGTGATCGTTCGTACCGCAGGAGAGTGCACGGTCTACAAAACGATATGAATCAACTGGCGGAGGATTACGACATCAGGTGTGCCACTGTAGGGACGGATCCGTGGAAGCATATCTACAGAGAGTTCAATTGTGTTGCGGATGAGTTGACTTGGGAGGCGAGGAGGGGAAGGACGGGAAGATGGATTGACTTCAGATATTTACGACAACAGAGACATTGTATCAAACGTATCCGTGGAGGATGGGACGGTGGCGTGAGTGTTGAAGGCTCTGCTCTAGGTTGCTATGTGGAGGTCTCATTTGGGGACAACCACTGGCGACGAGTTTTCCAGGAGGCTTCTTTACTCCCTCTGGGGGCCACTGTTACAGATAGCGAGCTCACAGCTTGTGAACGCCTGCTCCAAGGTGTTCGGCAGATTATCTCTGAGATCCTCGGGCCTCCAACCCCAAAGAGGTTGAGAGGGCGTGAGGGACCCTAGGGACTCTGCACGGCTAGGGCGCACGCGCCCCGTGTAGCCGACCCCAACACCCAACCAAGTTCATTTGAAAGATATTTGACCATTTATTTTGAGAAACCAGATTTTTCGCACCTGTAGTGGGTTATGCCGCGTCGGCCAATCAAATTCTGAGGTCCGGTCCGTAGGTGCAGTGTTACTATCAAAACACTTGGGGGAACCGACGTTGGATAAACACATTTTTTTAATTATTTATTTTTTAAAAAGTTTTTTGGAGCGCGCTCCAGACGCTTCCTTCACGTGTGCCAACGAGCGCCGTGTGAGAAAAGAGCTCTACGAGGGCCCCGGCGGTAACCTGGTTGACGGTTTACCGCCGGTTCCAGTTGCTGGAAGCTTAAGAGTAATTCCGGGGCGCTGGAGAGCTAGTATCTCGTAGAGCTCTTCGGCATCGATGAGCTAGAGGAATACCTCGTAGAGCTCTTCGGCATCGATGAGCTAGAGGAATTCCGGCGCGGAGTGGAGCTAGTACCTCGTAGAGCTCTTCGGCATCGATGAGCTAGAGGAATTCCGGCGCGGGGTGAAGCTAGTTGATCGACCCGGCCAGGAAGGACAATGTGACAACTTGGGGTCGGTTTTGCTAAGATTTGAAAGATATTTGATTTTTGTTTAAAAGAAACCAGTTTTTCAGCACCTGTAGACGACTATGAGAGCCTCTGCGTCTTAATATGAGCTTTGTAGGCACACTTTTACTATCCAAACACTTGGCGGAACCAACTTCACGTCGACATGAAAAAATATGATTTTTTCTCAAGAAATGCTTCCAGAAGCTCTCTCTTTCGATTCTGAGCAATCTCACGCGTGCAAGGAGCTCTACGAGGTTCCCGGCGGTGACCAGGTTATCAGACATTCAGTTATGCAGGTGATTCAAGATGCTGAGTGCGTTATCAGACATTCAGTTATCCGAAAGTTACTTCTTGAGTGCGTTATCAGACATTCAGTTATCACACATTTGACGTGAGCATACGACTCTTGTCTTACCGCGGGTTGTTACGACATATTTCGGACTTTGTGTTTGCGTTGACTCTTGCCATGCTGTGTGTGTGTCGGACATGCGCGTATGTTGGTATAAGAGCTCCGCGTGATCTTCACTTTGTTCGGCATAAGAGTTTTGCATTTGCCCACTCTCGCTCAAAGAGTGGTGGGTGTCTTGCCTGACTCTGTGCACAGTCGACCGCAAATTCGTTGTGTTTCACGTGCATGGTCTTTCAGTGGTGCTGAGACGGTAATCGCTATATGTGGTTACTGCATGGTCTCGCATTACTTTGAAGTGTACTCGTCATTTTAGTTGTTAGTTTTGTGTTTGTCTCAGTGGTGTTGAGACGGTAATCGCTGTATAAACCAGTGGTTACTGTATGGTCTCTCACTGCTTTTATTTTCAGTGGTGCTGAGACGGTAATCGCTATATGTGGTTACTGTATGGTCTCTCACTGCTTCTTGCTGTCTTGTACAGCTTCTTTCATCATCTTTGTTGTTTTGTACTCTAGTGTATTGGCAGTCTTGTGCATATCTGTACAGCTTCGCTGTTTGATGCACCTCTGCTTTAATCTTTGCAGCTTCGCTGTCTTCCTGTACAGCTTCGCTGATTAGGTTCTTTGTGTTTAGGCCTGCTCCCATGGGAGCTCGAACCGGCCTTCGCAAAAGACGCATAAGACCAGGTTGGCTCCAGCTGTAAAAGCTAGGCCTGCTGTCAAGTAACCTGCCTGGCTCCAGCTGTAAAAGCTAGGGCCGCGGGCGGCCGTGGGCGCGCGCGCGCTCTCCATATCTTCGTGTGCTTCGTGAGCTGCAACCCCTTCCCCCTCAGGGACCACCTGCAGAAGATAGGTGAGCTCTTGTCTGCTTGTGGGATTGGTGGCTATCCTGGTCTTAGGCGCAGGGCCGCTCTGGATCGTTCGTTTTCGTGGGTGCTATCATATACTTGTTTGCAGCTGCTCTCTCAGGCCGCCTGCTCTGCTTGTATTGCTGCACTTTGTTTTGAACACGATAGTTGCCAGCGCGTTTCCAGTTTTTCTCTTGTTGCAGAGGGAGTACATTCGTTTTCACAACGCAGTGGGGGCCACCAAGTTGTGGCTGGAGTCAGTTTCTTCGTGAGTTGGACAGATCCTACTGCGAAGAGCAGTTTCGTGAGCAGTTTCGTCCTCGCCGTTCTTACTCAGAGATGGATTCCGATCTCGGAGACTCAGATTTCGATGAAGAGAACGAATCGAAGAGACAGCGTAAAAGGAGCTGGGCCCCGAAGGTGATGAGGCAATGGGGGAAGAAGCTGCTGTTGATGCTGCGGGGGCTGGGAGTGGTGGGGGAGGCAGTGCAGGCAGTGGAGGAGGTGCCGCAGCTGGAGGAGACATAGCAGAGCTTCTACGCAGTCAGTTCAAAGTGATGAAGGCAGATATGCAACGCATGCTGAAGCAAAATACGAAGGACATGCGACAGGAGATCACTGCCCAGGTCCAGGAGCAGGTGGCCCCCATTTCTTCGTCAATGAAGGAGATTCGTGAGGCCCAAGAGGCCCAGGCTAAGCAGATCCAGGAGCTCCAGGCGAAAGTGAATAGCAATCGGGACCCCTGGGCCGGCTCTGCTTCTTCTTTGGGTGGTGCTTCAACTCGTGAATCGGTATCGCGTGCTTTTCGCAAGCCCTTTGAGCCTCACGTTCCAATTTGGATTCAGGTCTCGGGCTTTTGCAAAGAAGATCCTCGGAATATTGAGAATCGTGACCAGGCCAAGCTTCCAGTGACCACAGCACGCAACATTATTGCCAAGTTGTACGGTATTTCCCAGGCTCGGGATGACGGTGATGGAAGTATCTTTGATAAGGAGCGTACTGAGCGCGACTTGGCATCTAATAAGTTTGGGGTCACTCGTTTCCGAGTTTACTTCAAGAGTGGCACCTCAAAAGATGTCGTCTGGGAGGTCAGGCAGGAATGGAGTGCCGCTTGGCTTGATCAGAATGCCGATCTTCTTTGCCCGAACGCTTTTGGAAACTACCGTGACCAGTACTTGGGATGGCTTGTGCAACCGGCGCCTCGGGATCGCAAGCGGGTTTCTGAGACACGTAAGGCGACGGCGCAATTCCAGGTGCTGTTCGAGGCTGAGGGTCCAGCGAAAGCGTGGATGTATGCCAAATCGACCTCTGCTTCGGCGAATAATTGTATCGGTACGTGGACGGACACGATTGGATGGAAGATCTCAGCTGATAAAATGAAGGAAGTTGATACTGGGATTGACGTATCAGCTTGGGAAGCTGCGCCTAACAGTACTCTGTGACGGTGCCCAGCCTTGTGCGGAGGTTGGAATACACGGAGGTTGGGGACACACACCTCCGAGTGCATGCGCCATCTTGCTGATCTCGATCTCTCTCTTGTCGCTCTTCAGGAATGCCAACATTTGAATGATGTTGAAGTTGAGGACGTGGGATGGGACTTCCGTTGCTCTGAGTGCAGACGGGCTGCAATCTTGTTTCGGGGTTCTTGGAAGCACCTCATCTTAGACTGCATCTCTGGCGATCGTTGGGTTGCGATTGTATTCCGCCATCTTATATTCGTCTCAGCTTGCCTTCCACATCGTGAAACGTGCAAGGGGACAAATGGTGAGCCTAGGGGATCTTCAGAAGGCCATTATGAGAGTTTCGCCTTGTACACCAGCGTGCTGTCAGATCTGACGTCTAAAGTTCATGCTGCTAAACAGTACTCCATTCGCGATCTTGTCTTGCAAGTCGATGCCAATGTTGAGGTCTATCCCAATCAGACTGTTGCTAGGATAGTCGTGACGGGCGAGGCGGTAGAGGGACCTATAGCTAAGTCTAGGAAGCGTAAGGCCAAGGAGGGGAGTGCGGACGCCATGCGTGACCAGATGAGGGAGATGTATTGCCAGGCTCTCTTGAAAACCATGGGTGCCCTGAAGCTCCGTCTTGCGAACACCTACGGTACGCGCGCACCTACTTGGACACATTGCACACGTGAGTATGAGCATGTATATGACTACTTCGCTATCCCGATAGATTGGCAGGTTCCAGAGGTCTCTTGCACATGGGTATTGCCGCCTACTCTTGAACGTACGCGTGCGCGCGAGATGACATTCAGTGATCATAAGTTGCTGCAGCTCCGACTCCCAGAACATCAGGCTAAGTCGCGTCCTCGTTCTCGTCCCTCACTTGCTCGGTGGAAGTTGCAGGCAGGTTCGGAGGTGCACCAAATGGCTTGCTTGGAGCGCTCCGTGTGCCAGTGCAACCGCTTCGCGGCGCTCTCCGAGGATCTTGAGGCTAACCCCGTAGAGATCATAGGTCAGGCCATCACTGAGGGCGCCCTCGAGACTCTGGATCTCTCCCGCCATGCAGGTGATCAAGCTTCTGGGTTCCCGAGGCTTTCTGAGGACCAGCTGAGGATTAAGGAGGAGCACTGCAAAATTAGGAAGCAGTACGAGCGGGAGGAGGTGGAGGAGGTGGTGTACAAAAATAGCCTGAAGAGGTGGAGGAGGGTCCGTCGGGATATCGAGCGTGCCCGGTTGATGTATCGTCAGAGGGAGGGGGTTCGACGTAAGCCGAAAGCCACGCAGATGATGGTTGAGGGGGAATTGACACATAATGTCAGTAGGTGGGAGGAGGCTCTTAGGCAACATGGTCTACTTCGGTATTCGAGCGAAGCCCATCGACATGATGCCAATTCTTGTCTTGAGGAGCTCCGAGATAAATGCAAGCAGATGTCGCAACATGCTGGTCGCGCTTGTCCGATCGATATGGGTCTTCTTCTGCGAGCTCGTGCACGTTTGCGGGAGGGGAAGGCTACAGGTCTTGATGGCATCTCAGCTTCTGTGCTCAAGGCCTTACCGTGGGAAGCTCTTCGCCACGTTCTTGTCTGCTTTCAGAGATTATATGGGAGGCAGCTTGTTTCACCGCTTTCATGGAGGCGCATCCTTGTCAGTTTTATGTTGAAAGGACCGAAGGCGCGTAGCTTTGATGAGACTCGTGCTCTGGCTATGCTGTCGGTTTTTGGGAAATGGTTCAGTTGTTGTCTCACCATCTTGCTCGAAGCTCACATCAAGACGGTTGTGCCGAGGGGTTGTCAACTGTATGGTTTTGTTGTGGGTCATAAGTGTTATGAGGTTACCGCACCTTTGAAGCATCTTGCTCGTCACGCTGTCTTGTGGAAGGAAGAGGATTGTCACATCGTCAATTGTGATATCAAGCAGGCTTTTGATTATCTCACAGTTCGGTCGGCTGTTGAATCTCTGCTTGAGTTGGAAGTGGACTCTTCTCTGGTGTATGCGATCTTTGAGGGGTGCGCGCACAATGTTGCAGAGCTTTCATTCCAGCAGTGCACTGTTGAGGGCATTCAGTGGGACACCTGCATTCGTACAGGCTCCATGGAGGCTCCAGCTTTATGGGTGGCTAAATCGTTATGCATTCTGGCGCCTGTCGTTTCACGGTGGCGAGATCGCGGCTATGGTATCCAGCTTTCTATTGAAGCGTCCGAGTTGCTCGTCAATCATTGGCTTTGGGCTGACAATGTTATCTTAGTGGCTTCACGTCGGGAGGATATGCTGGCCGTGCTCACGGATCTGACTACTGCAATTCACCGACACGGCTTCAGGTGGAAGGACAGCTCTTTAGAATACCTTGCTTGTGGTTGCTCTGGGCCGCCTCGTGCACTTCAGATTTCGGTGCCTTCTAGCTTGCTTCCGGGCGTCGGGGCTTCGAGCTTCGGCGGGGCGGCCGCCCATGGGGGGCCGTGTTTCCAGCCCGGTGTCGGTGCTGTGGGCTTGAGCGGGGCGCCAATAACAAAAAATGAAGTTTCTGTTCTTGGCGGCCTCGGCTATGATGAGAAGTCTTCCAATCCCGCGGGCTCGGCTCGCGGTGAGGTCGTCAGACCGCAGGAAGGCGCGCATTTCTCTGAGCCGATCTCTTATGCCATTCCGCAGGTTACTCAGACAATCGTTTTGGGCACCTTGTTGGACGTAGAGTTCTCAGATCATGCAGATATACTTCACCGATTGAAGAAAGCACGCCAGAGCTTTTGGATTGATGCGGATTTATACACTAGTGCTGTTATTCCAATGGGCCGCAAGCTTGCACGGTATGATGCACGCGTTCGCTCTTGCTTCCTTTACGGCGTCGAGGGCACCACTTGTGATGCGAATAGTTTGACGTTGATTCACGTGGAGGAAGGGAAATTTCTCTCGGCTATGTGTCGTCGTCGTAAGAGGGTGAATGAGACGCGGGCTGCATATTGGAGTTCACGGATCAGGCACGCACGCATGTTGATGCTCAACTCTTCCAGGCCTTCACTTGTGCAGCTTACTTTGTATCGGTAGTGGCTGTTCGCTAAACATGTTGTGTGTACGGCTTTTGGTCATCTTGCTCAGCCTGCTTGTGACGATCTCAGCCAAGGGATTCTATCGCGTGAACCTGAGTTGCCTCATGTTCTGTGTGACTCACCTGTGCCTCCTACCCCTGCTCCTGTGCGCAACCGTCGCCAGCAAATCACAGATATGCGTCGTGACGTTCGCCCGCGCCGTGAAGACCCGCCCCAGCCTGTTTCGCAGCCGGCTTCGGATCCACCTCGTAAACGTGCACGCGTGGATTTCACGAAGGTTTGGGCCACACCGTCAATGCAGAGCGCGCTGTGTATGATGCATGCGTCAGGGGAGTACACGGATCATCGTGATGCCATGGTTCTTGCTTTTGGCGCCCGTGGTCGTGGGTTTTCTCGTCGGCGTTCGCGCAAAGTTACGCAGAGTCTCCAGCCTTGGTTTACGGTGTTCGAAGTCTCTCAGGGGCCTCATTGGGATCAGAGTATGTGTTGGACGGAGCTAGGTTGGAATACCTTCTTAGTGGACACGCCGCAGAAGCTTGATCTATCCAAGATATTGGAATTCTGCCTGATAAAAGATGCTACTTCGGGTGCCCATTGGAAGGAGGAGGAGGAGACTAAAACAGAGGCCGAACTGCGACGTGAAAATGAACGTCATGCTAAGCGGTTAGTTGCGCTTTTCCAGGACGAAACCAACTGGAGGATGAACCCTGGGTGGCTGGCTCTAGAGATGAGGGGAGATAGTCAGTGTATAACACGTTGGCTGACGGGTAAAAACAGATGTATGAATGAGATATATAGTAAAACCATCGCCGATATGCAAAATAAGTTGTACGCCGTGTGTAAGCAGTTCCAGATCTATAGTCCTGAAGCGGGCCGTGATCTTTGGAAATGGGTTTATCGAGGGGGGGAAACGCTGAGGCGGACCATGAGACGCATGTGGCCAGAGAAGGGCAGACTACTTCAGATGTGCGGTGGGACCTCAATACACTTTCTTCTATTCGTTCGAATCAACATAGTGTACACGCGGTGAGAGGCTCTTTTGATGGTGGCAGATGTGAGTTAGGCACATCTTGTGGCTGGGTGATTGACATTTTTATCTCTTCTAATTTGCCTTCTTCCTCCCTCCCCCCTGGCCTCCCCTCTAATCGTTGGCAGCTCGGTGTAGCCAAGCGGGCGTTTATGCTCCCTTCCCATTGTGCAGTCACCCAGGCGGAACTTGCTGCATCTCAGAGTTTATTGTCGGGAGTTGTTGATTTGTGCACACATATATGTGGATAGCACATTTCTTTTACAGCTTCGCTGCATAATCTTCCCGCTTTAATCTATCAGCTTCGCTGCCCTTGTACAGCTTCGCTGTTTAGGTTCTCTGTGTAGTGGCCTGCTCTTTGGGGAGCTCGAATCGGCCAGCGCAGAACTCGCAGACCATGTTGACGGTTCACCGCTGGCGCCAGTTGGCCGAGCCGACCTTAAGAGACAATGTGGTAACTTGGGGTCGGTTTTTCAATACCTCGTAGAGCTCTTCGGCATCGATGAGCTAGAGCAATTCCGGCGCGGGATGGAGCTAGTTGGTCCACCCGGCTCAGACGGACAAAGTGATGTCTTTTGGTCGGTTTTGCTAAGATTTGAAAGATATTTGACCATTTGTTTTGAGAAAGCAGATTTTTACGCCGAGCATTGGCATGTAAACTTTGCTCCCAGAGCAGCTCAGCTCTACCGATGCATTTTCTGATGAGTTGACTTCCGGGAGCCAAGCTATTAGGAACATCGAGAAAAATCGAAAAATCAAGTTTTTAAGAAAATCTTCATTTTATTACTCAACTTCGATTCTGAGCTCTCCTACTGGTGCGCGGAGCTCTACGAGCCATTTTGGCTCAAGGTTCCCTGGCTCAAGCTGCATAGTGCAGAGAGGTGTCCTTTTGTTCCTCTTACTGTACGCGGTGCCTCAGTGTCGGTTTTGCCTGAGTACCGTACACGTTCATTCATTGCCTGAGTGCGCATTTTTTTTTTGTCTGCATTGTCGGAGGGCACATTGATTGTCCAGATTATCGTACTACCGTCCGCACATCTTGTCATTGTTCAGATTGTCGGAGAACGCATTGTTTGCCCAGATTGTCCGAGTACAGATTCCTTCATTTCTTGGCAAAACGGCTTCAGACACTCAGAGGAGCCCCTCGTGGGAGAGTGGGAGGCTTCCTCCCAGCGTTCTATCTGAATCAGACACAATCATGTCAACTGAGATGGCTGCGTCAGCTGCGCCAGCTGGAACAGCAGACGTAGCAATGAACGGACAAGAAACAGAATTCGAGAGATCGGTCCGCCATCGGGGAGATCAGGGAACGCAGGACGAGGACGCACTGCAGGCGGCACGACAGGCACTTAAGAAAGCAAACACACAGAGCCTGTTGACTGCCAGCGGAGCTCCCCCCTGGTTTCAGAATATGCACGATGAGGTGATGGCAGGACAGGCAGTCACACGTGAAGAAACACGAGTGATGAGATCAGAGATCAGCCGTATCTCCAATCAGCAGCAGGCGACAGATACACGGATGACGGAGTTGGAACGGCAGTGTCAAACGTTGCGCTCCAATCCGACAAGCAACGCCAGTGTTTCAACTACTGCAGGGGCCTCCCTGGGGCCTGGGGGTGCACAGAGGCTTCACTGGAATCGCAGCTTTGTGGAGCTCACGGGATGGACCATCTGGAAGGGCACGCCACTTCAGAGATCTCAATCGATGGTGCGTGACAGCGATGCCACCCAACTCATTGTCAATGTGAAGGCCATACTTCCCCAAGAAATCAATGCTAAGTTCGATGATCTGGGAACCCTGCGGTTGAATGGCAATCGCATCATGTTGAGCTCTGTTAAACTGAAGTTTGTAGCGGGCACAGAGGACTCAGTCTTTTGGGAAATTAAGCAGACTCTGGAGGATGCATTTACACCTGATGCGGAGCGTACGGCCCCGCAGCTGGCCCGCACCCCACCGCCGAGAGCCAACGTGTTTGTCAACTTGGCCACGGCGCCTGCTACGGTCAAGGTCAGACTCGAGGCTCCCCCCCTGGAAGAAGGACCACATCGCGGCCTGCGGACGCTTCTACGGCGCATGGCGTGCAATGATTGGAGTCAACCCCACCATGGACATCAAGGCAGAGACTGGGTCGGGCCAGGGGGTCAGCGCCATCTGGTCGAAGCCCTCGGACCCCTCACGCCGACCGGTGGAGGTTGCCGTATTCAGGATCTCCACGGGGACCTGGACTGTCCATCGTGAAACGTGGGACGGTGCGATCAGACACAATATCAACATTACGTGCACGTACGAGGACTTCACATCGGCACTCAATCGTTGACGGGGCTCAAAGGGTTCCAAGGGTAGGTCGCCTGGCTCCCTACTAGTGCAGCTTGGGACTTTGAACATCTATAACTTGGAAAGAGCCAGGATAGGGGATTCAGCTGCATGCGATTGCTAACAACACTTGGGGTCAATATCGTATGTCTTCAGGAGTGCCAACACCTTGCGCATAATTCAGAGTCCTTTAGAAAGTTGGGATGGGAATCGTATCTCTCAACTTGCATGCTTGCTGGAGTGGTCATCAGGGGGGCACAAAGGCACAACATCAAAGCTAGCTTCCAGTACAATCGGGTTTGTATTGTTGTACTTGCTCGTCCGTGTGTTGTCTTAGTATCCGCGTATTTTCCACATGCAGATCGTGAGGATGCGCTGGAGGTCCAATCTGAAATGCTACTTACTATTAGGAATGCTTTCACAGGCTTCACCTCTAAACGCGGGTCGGGATACAAGCTCGTGTTAGCATGTGATGCGAATGTGGAGCTCACGCCTGGACTGATCACCAGGTTCGGCATCCGCACAGGCGAAGCTTTGTCCATTGCCATGCACAGAGGGTACGGGGTAAAGGGGGATCATGAGCAGAGAAGGTGGAGGGAAGATCATTTGAGGGAGGAGATGGAGGGGTTCATGCAGACAATGCTTCTTTGTGCAGTCAACACGCTCGGGACTCAGAGAATGCCCACATTTGAACCTCTCGGCAAACGAGTTGGGCCTAGAGTTCAGCGAGTACTAGACTACGTTATGGTGCCACCGTGCTGGCACGATTCCATTGTAGATCTGAAAGTGGACATGCTGTGCGAAGCGCCAGATGCCCGCTTCAGTGACCATGCGTTGCTCAGTGTGGAAATAGATGTTGAATCCAGACCCCCCTCTCGGTACCGACCAGCACCTAGACATCACAGTGCACATAAGCAGTTCGAGACACATCGGGAGGAAGACATGTACAGGGTGATGACTGACGTGCAGTTTCCCCACAAGCGCCCCGAGGAGCTCGCCCAAACCATCAGGGATCATGCTCTGCCCCTTATTATGTGCCCCGCGGTATCGTAGGCCGCCCCCGACGAGGGCCCCACAGCAGGCCCTTCTTGAGAAACAAGTTCGTGAGCTTAGAGGGGGTCCTCAGGCACGTCGCGAGGTTAGACGACAGCTTCGTCTTCTACAGGCCGAATACAAGCGACAGAAGGCTGAGTTTTCGGTTGAACCGACGAGGAGAGGGAGGAGGACGAGAGTGCGCAAGCTGAAGGTGGAAGGTATCGTGACGGAGGACAGGGAGGCGTGGGAGGAGGAGGCCAAGGCACATGCGGCACGTACTATGACATGTAGCACGGAGCGTGAACGTAACATACTACTTGTACGCAATCTTCGTGCTCGCGCTGCTTTCCATAGCCACGCAGAGGCTCTCACACTCACGCCATCTATTGTTTATCGTGCACGTGCACACCTCCGCAGTGGCAAGGCCTGCGGGCCCGATGGTGTCAGTATTGAACTGTTGAAAGCATTGCCGTGGCGCTGTGTCCGCAGAATCATTGCAGTATTTCAGGATATTTTCTCAGGTGCAAGACGTGCCCCCAGCTCTTGGTGTGATGGGTATTTTAATTTGATGCCAAATATGACAGAGATGAGCTCTCTTGAGGATACTCGTAATCTCATTGTATCCAACACCCTGGGGAAATGGTACCTCACATCAGTGACGTTGTTGATCGAGGAGAGGATTGCCCTTTGGAAAGGGAAGCTCGGGTTGTACGGCTTCGCAGGAGGTAGGCGCACGTGGGAGATCGCTGCTGCTCTCAAGGGTATCGCGCAGCACGCGTCCATCTGGGGCAAGGACCAGAGCGCGTGGATTGCATCGGCGGACATTGCACGAGCATTCGACTATGTGACTCTGAGCACGCTTGCACGGGTGATGGATAAGCTCGAGATCCCAGCACGCCTGCAGTACGCATTGCTCGAGCCGCTCGTCGAAACGAATTGCACGATCGTCTTCGAGGGTATCGAGCTACGTGGTGTGTCTTGGGATGAGCTTGAGGACGGGGGGTGCAGAAAGTCCGCTTGCCTTCAACATCGTGACAGTGGCCATGTGGGCCAGTGTGGTTGCCTCCCTTGACGCCCGCAAGATAGGTTACGAGATCCCCAACCCCCACGACCCCAGCACCTATCATATCTACAATCATGCACTCTGGGCTGATAATCTTTATCTTGTGGGGAGGGATTTGGCGGAGATCCAGGACATCGTACATGTATTCACTGCTGCCCTGAATGATTGGGGGATGAGTTGGAAGGCGTCGTCTTTGCAGGTCCTCCGTTGTGGCACTCCAGACGGGGCACCAATTTGGGCACAAGTTGGACCGGCAGGTACCGTTCAAGCAGGTTGAGTCACTCAATATCTTAGGCAGTGTAGTCTCCAGCAGCTTTCGTGAGGGCCATGAATACCTTCAGCATCGTCTCAAATGTGCACGTGGCGCGTTCTTTGCTCAGATATCATATTTTGGGTGCAGGGCTGTGCCGCTGAGGCACAAATATCGACGATATCAGTATCAGGTTCAGTCGAGGCTCCTGTTTGCAGGGGAAGTCATCACACTAGATGCCGAGGCTGTCCATGCTATTCATGCTTTTGAAGGTATGTGCTTGTTGCGTATGTGGTGCCGACGCAAGCCGTCCGATGTGACATGGGGTGTCTGGAGACCCCAGGTGCTCCACAAGGTACGCTCACACTTTGCCAGTGGCTGCTTCCCTTCGGCCGTGCAGATGATTGCATGGAAGAGCTGGACGATGATGCTGAGCGTTCGCAATTATATTCTTTCTGATCCACGGGCACGGTGTACTCTAGCCACGGACGTGGCTACACCGAGGTCAGCTGACGTGGGTGAGCCTTCACAGAAAAGAGTCCGATTCGAGGAGCCATCATCACAAACTTTGGAGCAGTAAATGACACAGATTGCACAAGATGCCGATTCTTTGACACATAGACTGGAGGATATTTCTCAAGACTTGGCTCAACGTATCAACACACAGCGAACGGACATCAACAGACAGAATCTCAAAAGACGTGGGCTCTCAGGATTGAGACTAGGATTTGGTGGTACAATATCGGGGAGTCAGACGGCGACCTCTGTGCGCACTTCTGTGCCTTCCGTCTCCCCGCCTACTGCTTGTAGTATGGCCCAATCACAGGGTAATCGTGCATATGTTGATTCTCGCAGAGGGCTTCTGATGTATAATGTTGAATGGACTACGCGCAGGGATACTTCGAGTGAATGTCTTCGATTGCACGCAAATCGCACACAGGCATCATCGGGCAAGAGAATGCGCAGTGGACCAGAGAGTGTGGGCCAGAGGAGCTGGCAGTATCCATATGTACTATCATACGGGACTATGTGGTGGCAGGTTGTGGTTCCATCATACAGAGCTTTCCTCGTCATGTGGCAGAATATATTATGCACATATAACAAAGCAGAGATCTTTGAGTATTTTGTTCAGAATTGGAAAGGGATCGCTATCCAGAGTACGCCGCCAGAGGGGATTGGACATGAGGGTCATGCACAAAGTGAAAAAGAGGCCGTGAAGATGGCCAAGCGTTTGGCTACGATCAATGAAAGACAAACCGTTTTGGACATCATCAGCCCTGGGTTTGCAGTTTAAATGAAAGGGGACAGCATGTTAGTTCACTCGTGGTTGACGGGACGATGGCGGTGTCACAACAAACAATACCAACGCCGTATTGATCACTGTATTGACGTAGTGCAACGAACCGCACATGAGTTGGGGATTAGATGTTCGGGGCTGGGGAAAGATCTATATAAACATGAATATAGGGAGGATAACACACGGGCGGACGAGCTTACACACCTGGCCCGCGAGGGCCATTGCTTCTACAATCAGTATGAATACAGATTCAATTTTGAAAGATATCTTCAACCTATCGCCTGTCGTGGTGCCTTCGACGGGGGAGTATGCAGCAAAGGTACGGGATGCGGTTTTTGGCTTCAGATCGGGTTTGTAAATCTCGAGTATGATTGTAATAAGAGTATTTCCTATTCCCCTCTTCCCTCCTCCTCTCCTTCTTCTGTGCCCTCCAATGCTCCCCTCGTACGGAGGGACGCGTGCGAAGCCGCGTGGTGCCTTGAGGAAGGTGCTGCGATAACCGACGCCGAGCTCAGTGCTGCTGAGGCGCTCTCAAGCGCTGTTGTGCATTTGGCACGACAGATCCTCGCCGCCAGCTGACCCTGCTGGACGAACGGTGCGAAAACCAAAAAAACCAGGTTGAGGTTCACCGCCGGCGCCAGTCTTTTGGCAAAATACCTCGTAGAGCTCTTCGGCATCGATGAGCTAGAGGAATTCCGGCGCGGGGTGGAGCTAGTTGGTCGAGCCGACCAGACAGAGCAAAGTGACAACTTTTGGGTGGTTTTGCGAATATTTGAAAGATATTTGACCATTCATTTTGAGAAACCACATTTTTTGCGTTAAGCATGCGCATATAAACTTTGTTCTCAGAGCAGCTCAGCTCTCCCGAGGGAGTTTTTCTACGGATTCACTTCCGGGAACCGACCTAGTATGAACATCGAAAATACAATAATGACGATTTCAAGGAAATCTTCTCCAAAGCCCTCTGCTTCGTTTCTGAGCACTCTAGTCTGTGCGAGGAGCTCTACGAGGTTCCCGGCGGTGTCCAGGTTGACGGTTTACCGCCGGCGCGAGTTTGAAAATTCGTTTGGAGAACCGGTATTTTTCCCACCTGTAGTGGGTTATGCAGCGTCTGCCAGTTCAATTCTCAGGTCCGTAGCTGCAATATTACTATCCAAAGACTTGATGGAATCGTCAGCCCTTTCGAGTCATCTTGACACGCGTTGACGGTTTACCTCATAGAGCTCTTCTTTATCGATGAGCTAGAGGAATTCCGGCGCGGGGTGGAGCTAGTTGGCCCACCCGACCAGAAAGGACAAAGTGATAACTTTTGGTCGGTTTTCCTAAGATTTGAAAGATATTTGACCATTCATTGTGAGAAACCAGATTTTCACGCGTAGCATTAGTATCTGAACTTCATTCTCAATGCAACTCCGCTCTCTAGAGATAGTTGTACTATCCAAAAATTAGCGGGCACTGACATTGGGGTGATATCGAAAAATAGAAAGTTAACGTTTTTTCGAGAAAGGCCCCGAGAAGCTGTCTGCTTCGATTCTGAACACTTTCGTGCCTGCAAGGAGCTCTACGAGGTTCCCGGCGGTGCCCAGGTTGACGGTTCACCGCCGGCGCCAGTTCCGGCGCGGGGTGGAGCTAGTTAGTCGACCCGACCAGAAAGGACAAAGTGATAACTTTTGGGTAGTTTTGCGAATATTTGAAATATATTTGACCATTTATTTTAAGGAAGCAGATTTTTTGCGCGTAGCATTAGTATCTGAACTTTATTCTCAAAGCAGCTCAGCTCTCTCTAGAGAGAGTTTCACTACCTGAAAATTAGCGGGAACCGACATCGGAGTGACATCGAAAAATGGATTGCAGCCGCAGGACACGAACATAAAACCGATAAACCGATAAACCGATCAACCGATAATCTATTTCAGTTGATCGGTTAATCGGCAGATCGGCCGATAAACCGATATGGTTATATCGGTTTATCGGTCGATCTGCCAATGAACCGATCAAACACTAAACCGACTCATCGCATGCGTGGCCGAATCTCAGCACAGCTTGGCTTTATCAGTTTATCGTTTTATCGGTATATCGGATGTCTCAGTTTATCGGTTGATCGGTTGATCGGTTTATCGGCCCGGCGTTGTCGTGGTTGTCCAATGGGTAATCCTTCGAAATTCTCTCTCCTCTTCCTCCTAGTCCTCCCCTTCCTTTTCCTCCTAGTCCTCCTCCGCCTCCGCCTCCTCCTCCTCCTCCTCCCCCCTCTTCCTCCTCCTCCCTCCTCCGTTCCGATCCCCCCTCCCTCCCTCCCTCTCCTCCCTCCCTCCCTCACTGGCCCCGACGCCCATGGTTCTCCTAGTCCTCCCTCCGCCTCTTCCTCCTAGTCTCCTCCGCCTCCCCTTCCTCTTCCCTCTTCCTCCTAGTCCTCCTCCGCCTCCGCCTCCTCCTCCTCCTCCTCCCTCTCCTCCTCCTCCTCCCTCCTCCGTTCCGATCCTCCCTCCCTCCCTCCCTCTCCTCCCTCCCTCCCTCACTGGCCCCGACGCCCATGGTTCTGCGCGCACAGGGCCGCGGCCCCCGTGAGCCCCTTCTCGGCGTTCCAGCTGACCACCATTCCTGGGGAGCTCGTCCTCCCTCCCTCTTCCCCTCCTGCCCACGCTCTCACATCCGTCCCCCATTCCCCTCCCTTGTTCCCCTCCCTTGTCCCCCCCCCCTCCCTCTCCTCCTCATCCGGTCTTGCCTACGCCCCCTTTCCATCTCCTCCTCCGCATTTCCTCCTCCTCCTCATCATAATCCCCCTCCTCCTCCTCCCCCTCCCTCCTCGTCCCCGTCCTCCTCCTCCCCTCCCTCCCTCCCCCTCCTTTATACTCCCTTCCGCCCTCCTCCTCCTCATTCATTTCCTCGGCCTCCTCATCATCATCACCCTTCCTCCTCCTCCCCCTCCCTCCCCCCTCCTCCTCCTCCTCCTCCTCCTCCTCCTCCTCCCTCCCTCCCTCCCCCTCCCCTCCTCCTCCTCCTCTTCCCCGTCCTCCTCCTCCTCCTCCCCCTCCCTCCCTCCCCCTCCTCATGCTCCCTTCCCCCTCCTCCGCGTCATGTCCTCCTCCCCCTCATCATCATCATCCCCTCCTCCCCCCTCCCTCCTCCTCCTCCTCATCATCCCCGTCCTCCGCCTCCTCCTCCTCCTCCCCCTCCCTCCCTCCCCCTCCTCCTCCTCCTCCTCCTCCTCCTCCTCCCCGTCCTCCTCCTCCTCCTCCTCCCTCATTCCCTGCCTGACTTCCCCCCCCCCTCCCCCCCTCCTGCTCCTCCTCCTCCTCCTCCTCCTCATCCTGCTGCTCCTCCCCCTGCTCCTCCTCCTTTTCCTCCTCCTCCTTATTGTCATCATCAGCATCATCATCATCATCGTCGTCGTCCTCATCTTTATGATCATCATCATCAGCATCACCATCATCAACATCATCATCATCAAAAGCATCATCATCATCATCATCAACATCATCATCATCACCATCCGTTTCTGCTGTGGCGTAAGCTGCGTGGTAGCCCTAGCTGCGGCGAAAGCTGCAGATCCCGAATCCGTTTGCGCGGCGGGAGCCGTGGTAGTTGGGCGGCGAGAGCTGACCGCGACGCTCGCGCAGTGGAGCAGCGGGAGTGGATTCATTGGTGGCTGCCTCGCGACGGCGAGGGCCTTCCCTGTCCCAGCTCCGCGCCCCCCCACCCCCCCCGGGGAGAGGGCGGGTATTATGGGAAGCGAAATCTGGCGGGGCATTTTTGGCGAGGGCCCAGACGCCGAGCGTCCTCGGGGCGACGGGGGTGAGGGGCCCCTCGTCCTCCGACTCAGCACCAGGGGCCCGAGCAGCGTAGTGCCATTTTTTGGCTCCTGGTTCCATGCAGGGCAACGGCGCGGCAGCCTCAGCTGACATTCAGGCGAGAGTGGCTGGCGTCACCAGTCGGGCGGGGCCATATGCACTAGTAGATTGGATCGTGTCGGACTTGACTACAAATCTCCTGGAACAGCATAATGGGCCAGCGTTGCGACAGCTTTGGCGCCGCGATATTAGCCGGCTCTTCTGATCCATGGGTGTGTGTGGCCGCCGGTCGAGTTATTCGCATACCTCGAGCAGCTGATGACTAAGTACTCGGGCAGACAACCAACTCACACGGAGAGGTGCCGCCTCTACGAAACGTTAGTCTTCGAATCGATTGCAGGTCAAGTTAGTGGAGGTACGGTTGTCAGCATATGTCGGCAGTCTGAGCATGTCGTATCAGGAGCCACGCCGGCGGTGCTGGCGACGCTCGGCCACATTCCAGGCTATCAGCCAATGAGATCACATTTGGGACCCAACGGGGAGCTTCAGCTGTTACAGGACGGCGACGCTCTTGTGGCACGAGTGTCGACTACGGGACCAATCGACCCGCAGGCTTACATGGGCAGGCGCGGGAACCTCGACCTAGTCGACATGTGCACCATGGCATCGACCAACAACATGCGCGTCATATTCCTTGGCGAACTCAACGGGGGGCTCAGCATGGGTTGCGCGATGGGCATGCTGTACAACCAGTTCCAGCCTACGCAGATGAAGGACTGGACTAAGCCAGCTCGGGCGCTCAGAGTACTCGGGGGGTACGTGGGCACGTATGAGGACTTCGTCGAACACGAGATCTGGTTGGGCATTTCGTCGCCCGCATGTGGTGCGAAAACCAGGGCATGGCGGCGGGCATTTGGTGTGATAGCCAGGCTGCGAGGGCCCCCCGCCCCGGGTCCACGTCTCATCTCTCCGTTATTCTGGGATCCGATATTCTTTGAGTTGAGGTAATCTGGCCACCATCGCCTTAGCCATCCTCGCACTTGCTTCCCGGCGAAATTTGCCCCGCCAGATTTTGCCTCCCGCGCGGCTGCCGCCATCGCCATCATTATCATCATCATGACCTTCCTCATCCTCATCCTGAGACATCCTCGCAACGCTGACCTCTGATATTCTTCCCTGCCCCAAATTGTGCTGGCCAGTTCCGCCTGCGCAAAAACTCGCAGCGTTGAACTGGGATGCGCCCTGCCTTCACGTAGTCTGACCCCCGATCTTCCCCGAGATGCGGTGTTCAGGCCACTTGCGCCTGAGACGCCCTCGCACCTCTGTCTTCGGAGGTGCCCTGCCCCATGGCGGTCCGGCCACTGTCGCCTGCGACATCCTCGAAACAGTGGCTTCCGAGACGCGTGGAGCTGACCTGTTCAGGCCACTTTCGCATGAGACATCCTCATAACTCTCGGTCTCCCGCCACAAGATCACCTGGCAGAAGCCTCCCGGGTGATCCTAATTGTGTCCTTCCGGCGGCCCTGTTGAAGCTGTCCTGGAGCCGTCCTGGTCCTCTCCGATGGCCTTAGGGAAAGCCTAAGAGGGCCCCAAGACGACCGAAGAGGGATCTCTGGTTTCTGATTGAGCCCTCTGGGATCCTTCCTAGGGCTTCGCGACAGCTCCAAGGGCACTTACTCGGAGGCCCTCGTGGAGTGTTGTTGTTGCGGTCTTGGCTCAAGCAGTTTCGTTGGGCGGCCGCGCGGATGCGCCGCCGCGCGAGCGTGCCCCCTATCGGGCACCCGCCGCCGCACCTAGTGCGCGCTGCGTCGCAGCGGGGGCCGAGGCCCCCAGGCGGCCCCCCGCCGCCGCACTTGTTGCGGGCGCCACCCGCAGCACCATCGAGGTCTCGATCCCCAGGGGAAGGCCAGCCCGAGAGGGGCATGAGCCGAGTGGAGAGCAGGGCCCGACCACGCCCCAGCCAAGGAAGGGGAGCGGCCTCGGCAGCGCGGGGCCCTCCGCCCCAGCCGAGCAGCAGGCCCCGCCCCAGCCGAGCAGCAGGCCTCGGCAGCGCGGGGCCCTCTGCCCCGGCCGAGCAGCACCAGGGCGAGGGAGGAGGCGGCGAGTCGACGCCACCGAGCCCCCGCGCGAGCGACCTGGACCTCGAGGGCGAGGCGGGACCGCAGGCGGCGGCGCAGCCTTATCCGAGCGCTGCGTCGCCGCGCGGGCCGACACCCCCAGGCGGCCCCCCGCCGGCCCACCTGCTGCGCGCTGCGTCGCCGTGGAGGGGCCCCGCCGGCTTTCTCCAGGGCCCCGTCGTTTGGCGGTGTCCAGCGACGGGCGAGGAGTTGCGCTACTTCGCCGCCAGGGTGGCGCCCTCCAGTTGCGGGGTTGACGCGGATGAGCCGCCTGAGAACGGGCCGCTCGAGGAGGGGCCGCTGTTGCTCTACCTCGCCGGCTTCGGGGGCGAGGGTGGCGACGCGAGAGCGCCGTTCGCCGGGGAGCTCAAAGCCACGATGAGCTGGGGGCCGCCGCCGTTTCGGTTCTTCGCGCCACTGCGGCCGCGAGACCGGCTGTGGATCCCGGATCGAAACGACGCTGCGCACGGCTTCCTCGGGGATCTAGTGCCCGGGAGCGTGGACCTGCTCGCGGACTTCGTTGAGAGCTTCGCCGACGGCGGGCCCGTCGTCGCGCTCGGCTTTTCCGCCGGCGCTTACTGCATCACGGAGCTCCTGGCGCACGGGCGGCCGCGCATGGAGGCGGTGGCCTTGGGTCTCCACGGCCATGGGCAGCCTTATTTGGTTGGAGTTCCAGCGTGCACGGACCCGGCCGGGAAGTTCCAGGATTAACTGGACCGCCTGGAGGAGCACCCAGGAGTGCCAGGTGGCATCTGGGCCGTGCACGCCGAGGACGACGACCAGTGCCCGAGGCGGTGCGCCGAGGAGGCGCTGGAGGCATTGGGGGCCCGGAATGCGCAGCAGGGCTTCCCGCGGGCGCAGTGCGCGTTGCTGCCGCCGGGCATCCCGCGGGCGCAGTACGAGAACAGCGCGCTCTGGCGAAGGGGGCTGCTGCGCGCGGCCCGCGAGCGCGGCAGCGAAGGCGCCGAGCATGTGCTGGGCGAGGCTGCTGGCGGCGCGGCCGGCGCGCCTGGCGCCGCGCGCGTCTGGCTGCCGTGCGACGCCGACGCGGCCGGCGACGCGGCCTCCCAGGAGCTCCTCGCGAAGCTCCGCGAGGGGGCGGCGACGCGCCGACGCAACCGGAGCAAGAAGCTTCGGAAGGACGCGTCGGCGCGCCGACGTGGCCAGCCGACGCGCGCGGAGAGGCGGGCGCATCTGCAGGGGTAGTGTCGCGCCCTATCAAATATGACGCGCGTCACTCCCTGCCATCGTCGCCGTCGCCGTCGAGGACGCAAGTGGATGACTTGGAGGGGGGTGACGAGGGAGAGGAGAGAGTGGTCGGTAGTGGGGGGGGGCCAGAGGGGCGGCCAGAGGAGAGAGTGGTCGGTGGTACCAGCCGTCCTGTGATATATTCGCCCCCAGCCAACCTCTGGTATGTTTGTCCCCAGCCGTCCTGTGGTATATTGGCCCCCTGCCGACCTGCGATTTGCAGATGCTCCGCGCGCAGGCGGTCTTGCGGGAAGCGAAATCTGGCAGGGCACTTCGGGCTAGGATGTTGTCGGTTTCTACCGTGCTTAGGCGGGGTGGAGGGGGGGCTCCTTCTCCCCCTCCCCCTCTTTGCGCTTTAGGGGTTTCGCATTTCCCCTCTCCTCCTCCCCTTTCCTCCTTCTCCTTCCCCTCTCGCGGAGTCTTGTCGGGGCTCTGCTCCTCGTGGAGTCTCGTCGAGGCTTTGCTCCCGGAGCCGATCGCCGTCCGTCCTTTCGTACAATGTGATCCAGACCGACGCAAAATGGCGCGCCAGATTTTGCCCCCCACCGAAATTTGCCCCGCCAGATTCTGCCTCCCGCGCGGCTGCCGCCATCGCCATCATTATCATCAGCATGACCTTCCTCTTCCTCATCTTGAGACATCCTCGCAACGCTGACTTCTGATATGCCCTGCCCCAAATTGGGCTGGCCATTTTCGCCCACGCAAAAACTCGCCTCGTTCACCTGGGGGGGGCGTGCCCAGCCTTGAAATAGTCTGACCCCCGATCTGCCCCGGGATGCGATGTTCAGACAACTTTCGCCCGGGGCGCCCTCGCACATCTGACTTCGGAGGTGCCCTACCCCATGGCGGTCCGACCACTTTCGCCTGCGACGTCCTCGCAACAGCGGCTTCCGAGACGCCTATAGCTGACCTCTTCAGGCCACTTTCGTCTGAGACAACGACCTCGCATATGCCCTGCCCCAAGTTGGTTCGGCCACTGTCGCCTGAGACCCTCGCAGGCCCTGCACTACCCGCGCACAGCATCGCGCGCGGCGGGAGATGCTCTGACCCCTGCGGGACTCCGTCCGCACCAGAGACTCAGGCTGATCAAGCCGAGCCGCCCCAGAGCGGGGTGCGCCGTCCGCGCCAGAGCCAAACGCAAAACTTACGCCGTCGCCGTCGCCGTCGTCGTCGTGACGGGGGACTGGCAACCAGCCGATAACCCGATATACCGATAAACCGATATGCGGCACAAGGATCGCCTCCACAGGTTCCCCCCAGCGGTCTCAGACCAGCCAGTCAACCGATGAACCGATAAACCGATGAACCGATAAACCGACGAAGAGAGGGGGGCGCGCCAGCAATCGCTTCTATGTTCGCATGCGAAGATTATCGTTTTTTTTTCTCGGTTGAGCGACCGATCCGCCTATAAACCGATCAAATTATATCGGTTTTTCGCCTGGTCGGTTTGCAATGCGTTCAACCGATTAGTTTTTATCGGTTGATCGGTTTATCGGTCGGATGGATTTCCGGAAGCCGTTGCCGCTGCACTCGAAAAATGGAAAGTTGACGTTTTTCGAGAAAGGCCCCGAGAAGCTGTCTGCTTCGATTCTGAGCACTTTGGTGTCTGCAAGGAGCTCTACGAGGTTCCCGGCGGTGACCAGGTTGACGGTTCACCGCCGGCGCCATTGGCAAGACAAATCTCGACGGACCTTTTGCTGACTTTTGGTCGGTTGAAAATTTTGTTCTCGAAATTCAACAAGTCGTTTGAGCGCTAGTATTTTTTTCCTGACCATACTCGATCCTATTCCCGCTCGCCATCTTGATCTCAGCTCGATAGGGTACCTTTTACTGCCAAAACGCGTTACGGCGGGATCGGCCGTTTCGAGTCATCTTGACACGTCTTCACGTTTTTTTGTACTTAACTCGAGCTGTAGAGCAGTTACAGAATTGATACTTACAGAAACCGATTCAGAATCGTCAGGCGCGTTCGTCAGTTGCACCTGGAGGTCTGAACTCGGTCTGTTACCCGAGCTAGGTCCACGAAGCTATTTGATTATTCGAGTCATCTTCACAGGCGCTGTCGGTTTTCTGTACTTACCTCGGGCTGTAGGAGAGCTACAGAGCTGATATTAACAGAAACCCCCTCAGAATCATCAGGCGCGTTGGTCTGTTGCACCCAGAGATCTGAACTCGGTCTACTACTCGAGCTAGGTGGCGAAACTATTCGTATTCTATGAATTTTGTTGGCGGATACTGCCGATTTTCGGTGTTCAATTCGAGCTGTAGAGGAGCTGCGGAGCTGATACGCATACGTAACCGATTCAGAATCATCAGACGCGTTCGTCTGATACATCTAGAGGTCTGAACTCCGTCTGCTACTCGAGCTAGGTCCGCAAAACTATTCGTATTCTTCGAGTCATCTTGACATGTGCTGTCGGTTTTCAGTAGTAAACTTGGGCTGTAGAAGCGCTTTAGAGTACTCACAGAAACCGATTCAGAATCATCAGGCGCGCTTGTCTGTTGCATCGAGAGGTCTGAACTAGGTCTGCTACTCGAGCCAGGTCCGCGAAACCATTTGTACTCTTCAAACAGGCGCTGTCGGTGTCCTGTAGTACTTAAACTCGAGCTTTCGCATAGCTACATTGTACGCACACATAATCGATTGAGAATCACAGGCGCGTTTGTCTGAATCATCCAGAGCTCTGAACTCAGTCTGCGACTGCTAGGTCGCAAAACTATTCTTATTGGACAGATTTTTCTTCGAAATGACTGTGAATTTCTTCACCTAACTTCAGAGCTCTTTGGCACATAAATGAGATGAAAATCATGAGGCACCGCTTGGCTGGATCTGTTTAGCACAAAAATGGGAAGGGAATTATCAGCGGCAATAGTATCTAAACGCCTGAGATCAGTCTGCTATCAGCGCTCGGACTGAAAATATTCGTCCCCTGCTATTTCTTTCGACATAATATATTGAGAGGAAGCTCTACGAGTCTCCCGGCGGTAAGAAAGGTTGACGGTTTACCGCCGGCGCCCAGTTCCGGCGCGGGGTGGAGCTAGTTGGCCGATCCGACCAGAACGGACAATGCGGTTTTTTTTGGTTCGTTTTGCTAAGATTTGAAAGATATTCAACCATTCATAACTTGTAGAGCTTCCCTTAGCTAGTACTTCCGGGGCGCTGGAGAGCTGGTTGGCAAGAAGACTTTTGGTCGGTTGAAAATTTTGTGGTCGAAATTCCTCAATTCGTTTGAGCTCTAGTATTTGTTCCCGTGATATTCGATCTTATTCCCGCTCGCCGTCTTGATCTCAGCTGGATCGGGTACCTTTTACTTCGAAAAAGCACGCGGGCGGGATTGGCGGTTTCGAGTCATCTTGATACGCGTTGTCGGTATTCTGTACTTAACTCGAGCTGTAGGGCAGCTACAGAGCTCATACCTACAGAAACCAATTCAGAATCATCAGGCGCGTTCGTCTGTCGCATCCAGAGGTCTGAACTCGGTCTGCTGCCCGAGCTAGATCCGCGAAGCTTGTCGTATTGTTCGAGTCATCTTGAGAGGTGCTGTCGGTTTTCTGCACTTAACTCGGGCTGTAGGGGGGCTGCGGGGCTGGTAATCACAGAAACTGATTCGGAGACATCAGGCGCGTCCGCCTGCCGCATGCAGAGGTCTGAACTCGGTCTGCTTCTCGAGCTATGTCCGCAAAACTATTCGTATCGCTCGAGTCATCTCAACAGGGACTGTCGGTTCGCTGTACTCAACTCGAGCTCTAGGGGAGCTACAGAGCTGATACGGCAACGGATGCAGAATAATCAGGCGCGTTCGTCTGTTGCATCCAGTGGTCTGAACTCGATCTGTTACTCAAGCTAGGTTCGTGAAACTATTCGTATCGTTCGAGTCATCTTGAGAGGTGCTGTCGATTTTCGTACGTAACTCGGGATGTAGGAGAGCTGCAGAGCTGATACGCACGGAAACTGATTCGGAAGCATCATGCGCGCTCGTCTGTTGCATCCAGAGATCTGAACTGGGTTTGCTACTCGAGCTAGGTCCGCAAAACTATTCGTATTCTTCAAGTCACCTTGACAGATGTTGTCCCTTTTCTGTATTGACCTCGGGCTGTAGGAGAGCTGCAGAGCTGGTACGCACAGAAACTGATGCAGAAGCATTGTGCGCGTTCGTCTGTTCCATCGAGAAGTCTGAACTCGGTCTGCTACCCGAGCTAGGTTCACAAAGCCATTCGTATTCGACCGACAATTTTCTTTCCAAAGGATGGTGATTTTTTCACTGAACTCGAGCTGCTTTTCGGCCGAAAAGTCAGAAGGACATCAGACGCGCAAAGCATCTAGACGCTTGGTTTGGGTCTGCTGTGAGTGCAGACGCCAAGCACGGATTCGTTCTCTGCTATTTTCTCCCAAATGGTATTTTCTACGCGCTGCAGATGAGCTATAGAACTGTTCAGCACAGCAATGGAATTTCACTAGACGCCTGAGATCAGTCTGCTATCAGCGCTCGGGCTGAAAAAATGTTCGTTCTCTGCTAATTGTTTGGACATAATATATGGTCAGGAAGCTCTACGAGTCCCCCGGCGGTAAGAAAGGTTGACGGTTTACCGCCGGCGCCCAGTTTTGAGAAACCAGTTTTTTCGCACCTGTGGACGCCTATGAGGGCCTCGGTGTCTTGATATGAGCTCTCTAGGAGCACTTTTATTATCAAACACTTGGGGGAACCAACTTCATGTTGACACCAAAAAAATCAATCTGGACTTTTCCGAGAACTGATTCCAGAAGCTCTCTCTTTCGATTCTGAGCAATCTTACGCGTGGAAGGAGCTCTACGAGGTTCCCGGCGGTGACCAGGTCGACGGTTCACCGCCGGCGCCAGTGGACGCTACCAAGTACCTCGTAGAGCTCTTCGGCATCGATGAGCTAGAGGAATTCCGGCGCGGGGTGGAGCTAGTTGGCTCACCCGACCTTAAGAGACAATGTGGTGACTTGGGGTCGGTTTTGCTAAGTTTTGAGAGATATGCCCGGGGAGCTCTCTGAGAGCTAGAGGGTTTTAGATTAGAAGCCGGACGGTGGTGTTGCCCGCCAGGAGCTCCTCCACGGCGGTCCACGTCCACCGCAGCACCTCGCCCGAGCCGGCAGCTGGTTCGGGGGCGCTGTCCAGGTGTGCCTGCATGCGTGCAGGCACGCGTGGAAGCGTTCCTGGCAGCGCTTCAGAAGCGCTGCAGGGGAGCTCCCCAGAGCTCTCTAGGAAAGATTTCCCCTCCCCGACGGTCTCTTCGCTCTCCGGGTTTTGGGCGCTACCAAGTTTGACAATTCATTTTGAAAAACCAGATTTTTCTCACCTGTAGTGTCATTTTTGACGCGTCTGACAGTGAAATTCTTAGGTCCGTAGCTGCAATATTATTATCAAAAGACTTGCAGGAACCGACTGTGTTCGGACCCATCTTGACACCCGTTCACGGTTTTCTGTACTCAACTCGAGAGTTCGGAGAGCTGCAGAGCTCATACTTACAGAAACGAATTCAGAATCATCAGGCGCGTTCGTCTGTTGCATCCAGAGGCCTGGACTCGGTCTGCTACTCGAGCTAGGTCCGTCAAACTATTTGTATTATTCGAGTCATCTTGACCAGTGATGTGGTTTTCTCTACTCAACTCAAGATTTAGAGCAGCTACAGAGCTGGTACGCACATAAACCGATTCAGTATCACCAGGCACGTTCGTCTGTTGCATCGAGAGGCCTGAACTCGGTCTGCTACTCGAGCTAGGTCCACGACACTAGCTGTGCAGAGTCCGCTGCTCGAGCTAGGTCCGCAAACCTATTCGCGTGCAACGGTTTTTTGTTTCTGACTTTTTTGGCCCTCGCTTTAGAAGCTTCCTTCACGTGTTTTGAGCGCTGAGCAAGAAAAGAGCTCTACGAGGTCCCCCGCGGTAACCTGGTTGACGGTTTACCGCCGGTTCCAAGTAACTCGTAGAGCTTCCCTGAGGTAGGTGCTGGGAGCTTAAGAGTAATTCCGGGGCACTGGAGAGCTAGTTGACCAGAAAAATATCGATTGACTTTTTCCTCACTTTTGGTCGGTTGAAAATATTGTTCTCGAAATTCAACAATTCGTTTGAGCTCTAGTATTTTTTCCGTGATATTCGATCTTATTCCGCTCGCCATCTTAATCTCAGATCGATCGGGTAGATATCACTGCCCAAAAGCACTGCGGCGGGATCGGCCGTTTCGGGTCATCTTGACACACGGTGGCGGTTTTCTGAACATAACTCGAGCTATACGACAGCTACAGAGCTGATATTTACAGAAACCCTCTTAGAATCATCAGGCGCGTTCGTCTGTTGCATCTAGAGGTCTGAACTCGGTCTGCTACGCAAGCTAGGTTCGCGAAACTATTCCTATTATTCGAGTCATCTTAATAGATGCTGTCGGTTTTCTGTACTTAACTCGAGCTGTAGGACACCTACAGAGCTCATGTTAACAGAAACCAATCTAGAATCATCATGCGGGTTCATCCGTTGCATCTAGAGGTCTGACCACGGTCTGCCACTCGAGCTATGTCCAAGAACCTATTCGTATTATTCGAGTCATCCTGACAGACGCTGTCGGCTTTCTGGACTTAACTCGAGCTGTAGGACAGCTACATAACTGATACTTACATAATCCATTCGAAATCATCAGGCGCGTTCATCTATGGCATCTAGAGGTCTGAACTCGGTCTGCTACTCGAGCTAGGTCCGTGAACCTATTCGTATTATTCGAGTCATCTTGACAGATGCTGTCGGTTTGCTGTGCTTAACTCGAAATGTGGGAGGGCCACAGAGCTCGTACGCACATCAATCGATTCAGCATCGTCAGGCGCGTGTGTCTGTTGCATCTAGAGCTCTGAACTCAGTCTTGTATTCGAGTCTGTTATCAGCGGAGGCTGAAAAACTATTCGTTATCTGCCAATTCTTTGGACATAATATGTGGCAAGGAAGCTCTACGAGTCCCCCGGCGGTAAGAAAGGTTGACGGTTTACCGCCGGCGCCCAGTGTTCAGAGGAGCGCTGTGCAAGAAAAGAGCTCTAGAAGGTGCCCGGCGGTAACCTGGTTGACAGTTTACCGCCGGTTTCCAGTAGATACCTCGTAGAGCTCTTCGGCATCAATGAGCTAGAGGAAGTGCGGCGCGGGATGGAGCTAGTTGGTCGAACCGGCCAGAACGGACAAAGTGATGACTTTCGGTCGGTTTTGCTGAGATTTGAAAGATTCCCGGAGAGCTCTCTGAGAGCTAGAGGGTTTTAGATTAGAAGCCGGACGGTGGTGGTGCCTGCCAGCAGCCCATCTCCGCCGCTCCAGAATCCCCGCAGAAGGTTGTTTGACCCGGCAGCGGGTTCGGGGGGCCTTCCGGCGCGCGTCCATCCACGCATGCCTCCACGCGTGCAGGCACGCGTGGAAGCGTGCCTGGGAGCGCTTCAGAAGCGCGTCAGGAGAGCCCCCCAGAGCGCCCCGGGAAAGATTTCCCGTCCCTGAGGGTGCCTTCGCTCTCCAGGTTTTGGCTGCTACCAAGTATTTGACAATTAATTTTGAGAAAGCAGATTCGTCGCACCTGTGAACGACTATGAGGGCTTCTGCGTCTTAATATGAGCTCTTTAGGCGCACATTTACTATGAAATCACTTGGTGGAACCAACTTTATCTCGACATGAAAAAAATCAATGTTCAATTTTTCAAGAAATGCTTCCAGAAGCTCACTCTTTCGACTCTGAGCACTCTCACGCGTCGAAGGAGCTCTACGCGGTTCCCGGCGGTGACCAGGTTGACGGTTCACCGCCGGCGCCAGTGGTACCTCCTAGAGCTCTCCGGCATCAATGAGCGCGCAGGAGGAGCTAGTGGGCCAACCCGGCCCGGACGAAGAATGCGACGACTTGGGTCGGTTCTGCAAAGATTTCCAATATATTTGATCATCCATTCTGATACATCAGATTCTGACGTCCAGCAATAGTGTCTCAACACCATTTCGAGAGATAATCAGCTCTCTAGAAGGAGTTCCACCCTGGAAAAATACCTCGTAGAGCTCTTCGGCATCCGTGAGCTAAGAGGAATTCCGGCGCAGGCTGGAGCTAGTTGGTCGACCCGACGAGAAGAGACAATGTAACAATTTTGGGTCGGTTTTCCTAAGATTTGAAAGATATTTTACAATTCATTTTGAGAAACCAGATTTTTCGCACCTGTAGTGGGTTAGGCCGCGTCTGCCAGTGAAATTCTCAGGTCCGTAGGTGCAGTATTACTATCAAAACATTTGGAGCAACCGACTGTGTTCCGAGTCATCTTCACACGCGTTCACGGATTTCTGCACTTAACTCGAGATTTCGGAGAGCTACAGAGCTGATATTGTGGTTTTCTGCACTTAACTCGATATTTAGGAGAGCCACAGTGCTGATGCTTACAGAAACGGATTCAGAATTATCAGGCGCGTTCGTCTGTTGCATCCAGAGGTCTGATCTCGGTCTGCTACTCGAGCTAGGTCCGTAAAACTTCTTGTATTTTTCGAGTCATTTTGACCAGTGATGGCGGTTTTCTGTATTCAACTCAAGATTCAGAGGAGCTACAGAGCTGGTGCGCACATAAACCGATTCAGTATCACCAGGCGCGTTCGTCTGTTGCATCAAGTGGCCTGAACTCGGTCTGCTACTCGAGCTAGGTCCACGACAGTATTCGTATTTCGCATGTTCTCTTTAGAAGCGCTGTCGGTATTCTGTACTTAACTCGAGCTGTAGCACAGCTACAGAGCTGGTGCGCACAGAAAGCGATCCAGAATCATCAGGGGCGTTCGGCTGAAGCATCCAGAGCTCTGAACAGAGTCCGCTACTCGAGCTAGGTCCGCAAAACTGTTCGTATGCGACCGATTTTTGTTTCAAGTTTTTTGGCCCTCGCTTTAGAAGCTTCCTTTACGTGTTTTGAGGAGCGCTGAGCAAGAAAAGAGCTCTACGAGGTCTCCGGCGGTAGCCTGGTTGACGGCTTACCGCCGGTTCCATGTTGACGGATCACCGCCGGCGCGGGGTGGAGCTAGTTGGTCGACCCGACCAGAAGAGACAATACCTCGTAGAGCTCTTCGTCATCGATGAGCTAGAGGAATTCTGGTGCGGGGTGGAGCTAGTACCTCGTAGAGCTCTTCGGCATCGATGAGCTAGAGGAATTCCGGCGCGGGATGGAGCTAGTTGGTCGACCCGACGAGAAGAGTCAATGTGATAACTTTGGGTCGGTTTTCCTAAGATTTGAAAGATACTTGACACTTCATTTTGAGGAACCAGATTTTTCGCACCTGTAGTGGCTTATGCCGCGTCTGCCAGTCACATTCTCAGGTCCGTAGGTGCAGTATTACTATCAAAACACTTGGAGGAACCGTCTTTGGATAAAAACATAAAAACGTGATTTTTCGTTTTTTCGGGTCTTGTTCCAGACGCTTCCTGTATGTGTACCGAGGAGCGCCGTGCGAGAAAAGAGCTCTACGAGGGCCCCGGTGGTAACGTGGTTGACGGTTGACCGCCGGTTCCAAGTTGGTCGACCCGACCAGAAGAGAGAATTTGACAACTTTCGGTCAGTTTTGCTAATATTTGAGAGATATTTGACCATTCATTTTAGGAGAACGGATTTTTACGCCGAGCATTGGCATATAAACTTTGTTGCTAGGCAGCTCAGCTCTCTAGATCCAGTTTTAGGATCAGTTCACTTCCGGGAACCGACTTCATGTTGACACCAAAAAATGTCAATTTGACGTTTTTCTAAAAATTCTCCGAGAAGCTCCCTGCTTCGATCCTGAGCACTCTTACGCGTGCAAGGAGCTCTACGAGGATCCCGGCGGTGACCAGGTTGACGGTTCACCGCCGGCGCCAGTTGGTCGACACGACGAGAAGAGGCAATGTGACAACTTTGGGTCGGTTTTCCTCAGATTTGAAATATATTTGACAATTCATTTTGAGAAACCAGATTTTTCGCACCTGTAGTGGGTTATACCGCGTCTGCCAGTCAAATTCTCAGGTCCGTAGGTGCAGTATTACTATCAAAACACTTGGAGCAACCGACTGTGTTCCGAGTCATCTTGACACGCGTTCACGGTTTTCTGTACTTAACTCGAGATATCGGAGAGCTACAGAGCTGATACTTACAGAAACCTATTCAGAATCATCAGGTGCGTTCGTCTGTTGCATCCAGAAGTCTGATATCGGTCTGCTACTCGAGCTAGGTCCGTACAACTATTTGTATTATTCGAGTCATTTTGACCAGTGATGTCGGTTTTCTGTACTCAACTCAAGATTCAGAGGAGCTACAGAGCTGGTGCGCACATAAACTGGTTCAGTATCACCAGGCGCGTTCGTCTTTTGCATCAAGAGGCCTGAACTCGGTCTGCTACTCGAGCTAGGTCCACGACGCTATTCGTATTTATCATGTTCTCTTCAGAGGCACTGTCGGTATTCTGTACTCAACTCGAGCTGTAGCACAGCCACAGAGCTGGTACGCACAGAAAACGATCGAGAATCATCAGGGGCGTTCGGGTGAAGCATCCAGAGCTCTGAACAGAGTCCGCTACTCGAGCTAGGTCCGCAAAACTATTCGTATGCGACCGATTTTCGAGTTTTTTGGCCCTCGCTTGAGAAGCTTCCTTCACGTGTTTCGAGGAGCGCTGAGCAAGAAAAGAGCTCTACGAGGTCCCCGGCGGCACAGATTGTGAACTGGCTGCCGCCGAGACGCTCGCGCGCGCCCTCAGCTTAGACCTGCTAGGCTCGCTAGGCGCCCAGTCGGGCGGCGCTGCGGACAGCGCCCTGGAGCCCGCGCAAACCCCCCCAAAAACCAAGGTTGACGGTTTACCGCCGGCTCCCAGTGTGCAGGTGCCCCCCCGCCTGACGACAGAACCTCAGTGTTCGGCCTGTCTGGTAAGCGCGAGTGGCCGTGGCACCCGTCGCTTATTTTATGCCGCGTGATCCATTTTCATAGAAAAATCTTGTATTTTGAAATGATTTGTCAAATAGCTCACAGTGCTTGAAAAACCGAGCCCAGATCATCACAAGTTGCATTTTGGCCAGATCGGCGAATTAGCTTCATCCTGCCGGGGAATTCCTTTAGCTCTGATCAAACCTAGAGCTGTACGCGGTTCTGCAGACCAAATGACCATCAAACGCTGAATGACCCACTCCAGATGCGGGGGATCTTCATGGGTCAAATCTTCTGAGAATCTCCAGCGAACCTGTTTCTTCGAAGAGTCTTTTATTCTCGAGGTCCGTTCCGGAAGTGAAACAATAGAAATATTGCAGCAACGTGTCTAAGACTTTCACCAGCGCGCGCAGCGTGATCCAATTTGGTAATGAAATCTTGGATTTTTAAATGACTTGTCAAATCCCTCACAGTGTTCGAAAAACCGAGCGCATGTCATCACAAGTTGCATTCAGGCCAGATCGGCGAACTAGCGCCGCCCTGCCGCATCTAGCCCTGGTCCAGCCAAGAACCAATATATCTACGAGCTACTACAGACTACAGAATTTTCTAGCGAACGATCATGTCCTACTCCAAGTGCGGGGGATCTTTATCCTGGAAATTTGACAATATATGATCATCTCCAGCAGACCTGCAGCTTCTTCAAAATCTGTTATTCTGGAGATCGGTCCCCGGAATTTTATCGATTTAACTATCGCCTGAGATTTTCGCCAGCGAGCGCAGCGCGATCCAATGCTCAGAAGAAACATGTTGGATATTTACATGGCTTGTCGGATCTCTCTGAATGTTGTAAAAGAAGCCCAGGCCATCGCAAGTTGGATTCTGGCCCGATCGGCGAACTAGCGCCACCCTGCCGCGGAATTCTTCTAGCTCTGGTCGAACCAAGAGCTCTGCGAGGTACTGCAGACAAAACGCAATCATGTTTAAATTTTTGGTATTTTCAAGAATACCTGCAATGCCTTCAACATCTGTTATTCTTGAGGGCGGTCCCAGGAAGTGAACCGTAGAAGTATTGCAGCTACAGCCCTTAGACATTTTCACCGGCGAGCGCAGCGTGATCCAATGCTCGGTAGAAAAATCAAGTTTTTTTTTGTGTTTCTTCTTCCTTCCTTTGTGTGTGTGTATATATATTCATATATATACAACTTGTCAAATTTGTCACAATGGTCGGAACACCCAGCGCAGGTCACCACATGCTGCATTCTGGCCTGATTGGCGAACAAGCTCCACCCCGCCGCGGAACTCCTTTGGAAAAGCTCTGCGAGTCACCTACACCAGCGGAGGCAGCGAGATCTAATGCTTAGTAGAAAAATCGTGGAAATTTAGAAATACCTTGTCGGATTTTTCAGAATCTTCGAAAACCGGGCTCGGGTTTTCACATTGTGCATTCGAGCCCGATCGGAAGACTAGTTCCACCCCACCGCGGAATTCCTTTGCTCTGGCCGAGCCAAAGGCTCGAAAACTCAGCGGGGGCAACTTGATGCTGCCAGGACACTATGTGAGCACCGCGAGGACGCCATCGGGACAACGCGTTGACGCCTCCGCGCACCATCAAGACACCGCCACGAAACGGCACTCAGAAGCACACTCCAGTCGGGCCTTCCAGATCTCCCGTCCCGCCTCCTAGGGTAGCCCCGCCCCTCGAGGTCGAATTCCCTGTGGGTGGGTGCCTTGGTTTGGGGGATCCTTTCTGGAGAGTTGTTCACCCTGCTTTTATAGCGGGCGAACAGTTAGTTCAAGTAACTCGTAGAGCTTCCCCATGAGAAAAGCATGCTGTTGTTTTTTGTAGCATGTCCACCCAACCAACCTGGGATCAAGATGACGAGTGGGAACATGATCGTAGAGCTGGGCAAATTGACAAGATCTTAAACAAATGGTTGAATTCCGAGAACGTAATTTTCAACCGAGTTCTCCGGATCAAAGTTTCCGTCGAGAGTTTTCGAGCAAACTAGCCCGCTGGCGCTATGGAATACTCTAGAGCTTAGCGGCTTTGCTAATGACAGGAAATGATCAGGAGCGCTCGTCTGCAGTATCGAGGCGTCTGAGATCGGTCTGCTAGCAGAGCCGCGACTGAACAACTACTCGCACTCTGTAAATTTTTGAGATGAGATGTTTGTTTCTCCACTTACATCGAGCTGTAGGCGATCTTCGGAGCAAAGGTGCACGCCATTCGCAGGACATGATGAGGAGCGCGAGTCTCTAGATGCCTCAGATCGGTCTGCTACCACAACTGGGGCCGAACAACTGTTTACACTCTAGCATTTTTTAAGGGTGAGGATGGTTTTCTCTACTTGCTTCGAGCTGCAGGCAAGCTGCGGAGCTGGGAAGCACACCAGTCGAACAGAAAATGACAGGAGCGCTAGTCTAGAGTATCGAGGCGCCTGAGATCGGTCTGCTACCAGAGCTGCGACCGAAAAACTATTGGCTGCAAGCCCGCGAACATACGGTTGCAGAGTGCAACTGGTTGCTCGACCACAGCTCGAATATAAGATCGGTCTCAGACTCTTCGAGGTTCTAGACTAAGGCTTCCGATGCTGCTGCACCCATCGGTATACAGACAACCTCTGTAGCTGCGCTAAATCTCGAGGTAAGAAATGCATAAACCAAAGACGCGTACAACATCTGTTCTCAGCGTGCGCCCGCCGCATCAGTGTTGCCCCTTCAAGTTGTTTCGATCGACCTGAGATCAGGATCGCGTGCAGGAATGGGAGGTAATCTGTCGGGGAAAATACCCCATCCACAACGTTGTCAAACATGTGCCACTGTATGTTGCAGCCACAGAAATGTTGTGAATTTGTCAGATTTTCCATTAACTTCGGCTGCTTCGCTATCTAGGACCTGGCACCGGCGGTAAACCGTCAACCTGCTTGGCGCCGGGACCCTCCTAGAGCTCCTGAAGTCGACGAGTCATCTTGGGAGTTCTGCTCGCTGGCAGCGGCATGTAACGCACGCGCTCAGACTCTGTTCCACGAAATGCATATTTGCAATATTCTTGCGCCCAGGGCACTGCGCCTGCGTTTGGCTCTCTCGTGACTTCCTGATCTGAGGAATGTGATTTATTGCAGATCGAGCCCCGAGGGTCTCATGCGCGCGCGCAGCTTGACGGAGGCAGAAGTTGCAGCGTGCAAGCAGTCTCTCGGTTTAGCTCGGATAGGAAGGAGGCCGAGCGCAGGTCTTCGAAGGCTCCAGAACAATGCTTCGATGCTGCTGAATCGGTTCGTAAACGAGAACTCTGTAGATGCTCTACATATCGACTCAGTTCGCAAGACGAGCGCACACCAAAACATATTGTAGAGTGCAACTAGTTTCTCGGTCATAGCCCAGGGTGGCCCTCTTTCAGGCCTCTCGAGGCCCTAGACCAATGCCCTCGATTCGACTGAATCGAATCGTGCAAACAAGAGCTCTGTAGCTGCTCTAAAAATAGATTCGTGCCAGAATAGATGCAGAGAGCTGCATTGGCCCTGCCGTGGGCGGGCCATTGGCCCGCCATGTTCCCCGCCCGCTCGCCTAGGTGGTGGTGCGGGGGGGTGGGGGAGGGGGCGACGGCCGTCGTCGTAGTTGTTCGAGGTGGGGGCGGGGGTGAGGTGCTGCCAGTGGCACCTCTGAGCGCGATGCTCAACCAGCGCGGTGAGCCGCAGAAGTGCGGTCAGGAGTTCAAGGAGAGCGGGCGTGCCATCCCGTTCCCCTCCGTGATCAGCTGCATGGATTTGAACGTGGTCGAAATACGCCCCTCGCGGCAGCGATCGGGGAAGGCGCGTCCAGTGTCTGTCTGTCTGTCCAGGGTGTCTGTGGACAGTGCAAGCGTGTATTCCTGCAGAGTGGTTTTCGGCTGAGAAGATACCACGGGCGATGCCTCGTCTGTGCCCCTTTCTTCCTGGTGCGCCCATCCGTGCGCGGCCCACTCTGGGGTTGTCCTGCTCTCCGTCATGGATCAAGTATGAGTGCCTGTAGTGTCGTTCTGATGTCAACACCGGGTCGTGGTTCCTCTGGAAGAGGGGATTCCGTGCACGTGGGCGTCGTCTCCGGGCTCCGTCCAGGGACGCGTCGCGGCCAGGCGGCGGACCCTTCGCGGCTGCAGCTTCTGCCTTAGTGCACGAAAGATTGCGTCGAGTTGCTCGTGGTGTCGCCCAGCCGCGACCATGACCTTGATGGGTCTGGCACATCGGTCCGCTACGAAGCAGGTTCGGGGACTTCCTGCCCGTCTTGGTGTGAGCGCGATGCGCGGACGTCCGTCCGCTTGTGCTTGGCGCTCAACGGTCGAGATGAGGTCCTCGTTGTAGTGTCCCCGATCGATTCGTGCTGGCTGCCTGCGTCTCGTGGGGAGCTGCACCTCTCGCCCGCCGGGTCCTGCCGCTGCCCGCGCAGCTAGAGCCCGTACTGCGTGGAATTGAAGGGTAAAGACCTGAAGGGCGTCCCAGGTGGCGCGGGAGGGAAGTGCGTTGTCGGCGTATATCGTCTCAGCGCCTTCTTTCGCGGACGTCTCGGGGCTGGCGGGCAGTGAAGGGGATGCGGCCGACGAAGACTCGCCGATGCCTTCGTCCTCCGTGCAGTGGACCTGATTGGCCCGAGATGGGTCTCCTTCCGAACAGGGAGGGGTCCTCAGCGTCCGCGGCGTCCTCAGTTAGGCTGAGACTTGACATGTCTGGGAGTTCCATCCGTGCGGAGTGTTGTGCGGATCTGCCGATGGGTAGGTCTGATAACTGATGCCGGCGTGCTTGAATGATTTCTTCCATTGTGTTTTGCCTCCCGCTGCCCGCTAGCCGCTCTTTCTCAGATGCAGTGAGCACAGTGATCTACAACAGTGCGTCGAAGTCCAGCCGTTCTGTTGTAGGGGTGCGTCCGACAGCCTGTGCTCCTTGGAAGGGGTCGCTGGTTTCCGCTGCGTCAAGTGGGCCGTCCACTTATTGTCGTCAGAAGCGCGCGATTTTGTCTGGTGCATCGTTGCCGACGTCTCCCCTGTCGTGCAGGGGCCTTGTGCTAGCCGCGTCTCGCTGGGGCAGTTCAGTGAGCCGCTGGGGCAGTTCGGTGTCGCAAGTTCCATGGGTCTCTCATCCAATGCGCCGAAAATCTGCGGAGGCCAGAGCGCCGCGGGGGCCCGGCAGGTATCGCAGGTTTCTTGGAGCAAAGTTCAGCGCGAGGCACGGGACTCGGTCAGCAACGACGCAGCCAGCAACCGCAGCCGGCGCAGCTGCCGGGGTCAGCGATGCCCTGTCATGGCGCGACCTCATGCGTCGCATCGGTGTGGTGGAACTCTCTGGTGAGGCGCCTTGCTCGCCGCTGGTATCTCTTCCCTTTAGGAGGGAAATGAAAGACACAGACGCAATTAATCGACGATTCCCCAGAAAATAAGGGAAAATATGGGAAGTGGGGGGGAAGACAAAAACCCCGACAATATGGGAAAATATTGGGAATCTTCTTATTTGTGTGCATTTATCTGTGTGTCCCAGGGCCCCTTCCCAAGGAGGCCGCTCCCGTCCCCGATCGTCTCTCGGTGGCGCAGGCGCCGGCCGGTCCAGCCCCGCCCCGAGCGCCTCGGGGGTGGCGCGACGCGACGAGGCCCGCGCGATGGGAGCGCGCTCGGAGAGTGCGTGGATATCTTGGGGCGACATTTGGGTGTCAAGCTGCGTCCGATGGTTTTTGCTGCCCAGATCGACCTTTTCAGCGTCTCTGGCGCGTGTTGGTAGTGGACTTCCGTGGGGGCGCTCTTCGCGAGACGCAGGCAGCATCGGAAGGCGCCTACGTATGACCCTCATGATAAGGGCTCCGAATGCAGTTGCTTCTGCGTGCAACTGTAGCGCCCGGTTTGCGTTTGTGAGCTCCTGAATGAATCCCCAGATGCTCGACAGATCAGTGCCGTCTGGTATGGGTAGTGGGCCGCCTTCGGACAGCGGGGCGTCGTCGTGTTCCCATGGACAGGAGCCATGGGGGGCAGCGGCCGTTAGTTCTGCCGTCGTAGTAAGGCTGCCGACTGGCGCCGTGCATCCGTTCCTGCCATTGCTCCTGGCACTGAGCCTGTTCGTGGGCACAGGCCGTGGCAGACCCCGCGCGCGCGCAATAATCATCTCGCCTTCCACCGGCACGTCCACGCAAGCCCATTCTCCATGAGTGGTGGGGTGCACTCGACGGTAGTGTGGGTGACAGTGTCAGTGCGTGTTCATATCGTGAGTGGGGGCCATGATGCGAGCAGGTGTAGTGTATTGCATGTTGCAAGGGCAGCATTCAAATACATGATTTCGTTCTAAGCAAGTCAGATCGGTTGGGGGTCGCCCCCCGCTGGGGAGTCCGCCATCGCATCAGCCTCGCTATTGGGGCGTTCCTCTAACAGGAGGGAAGCAGCATCGGAGCGAGGCGCAGGTCTGTCGTCTCGAAAGCCATCTTCATCAGCCTGGGACAGCGAGCTGTCTCGGGCTTTGTCGTCTGTGCTTCCGGCGCCTTCCTCCCCATCCTCCGTGCCGCCCTATCTGTGGTGGGCGACGAAGTCTATCTCCTGGCTGGGCAGCCGCCAACGGGAGCTAGCGTGTGCACGGGGGCGCTGACCCTTGAGCCTGGACCCCAGGGGGAGGAACGCCCCCAGGAGACGGCTTGAGCCAGGGGCCATGGTTACATGCGCAACACACATACACACATACACACATACACACATACACATACACATATACACATACATATGTATATATATCCACACACATAAACATGTACACATACACACGTACACACATAAACATACACACATAAAAACATACACACATACACATACAGTCACACGCGCACACGCACGCGCGCACGCACGCGCACATGCACACGCAGACGCGCACGCGCTCGCACGCGCACACGCACGCGCACAATAACACGCACACGCGCACATGCACACGCCCGCGCCCGCGCACACGCACATGCAGACGCACACGCACGCGCACACGCGCACGCGCACGCGCACGCACGCGCGCACGCACACGCACACGCACGCGCCCACACACGCGCACGCGCACACCCTCACGCAGACGCACACGCACGCGCACGCGCGCACGCACACGCACACGCACGCGCACGCGCACACGCGCACGCGCGCGCACACGCATGCGCACACGAACACGCACACGCACACGCACACGCACACGCCCACGCACGCGCGCACGCGCACGCACTCGCACACGCCCGCGCACGCGCACACGCACGCGCTCATGCACGCGCCCACGCGCACGCACACGCGCACGCACACGCACGCGCATTCGCACACGCACACGCACGCGCACACGCACACGCACACGCACACGCACACTCACACGCATGCGCAAGCGCACGCGCACACGCACACGCACACGCACACGCACGCGCACACGCACACGCACGCGCGCACGCACGCGCACGCGCGCACGCGCACGCACGCGCACGCGCGCGCACGCGCACACGCACACGAATTCGCACACGCGCACGCACACGCAAGTGCACGCGCTCACGCACTCGTGCTTGCACACGCACACGCACACGCACACGCGCGCGCACACGCACACGCACGCACGCACGCACGCATGCGCACGCACACGCACACGCACACGCACACGCACACGCACGCGCACGCGCACACGCACACGCACGCTCACACGCACACGCACACGCACACACGCACACGCACGCGCACACGCACGCGCACGCGCACACGCACACGCTTATGAACGCGCCCACGCACACGCACACGCACACGCACGCGCATTCGCACACGCACACGCACACGCACACGCGCACGCACACGCACACTCACACGCATGCGCAAGCGCGCACACACGCGCACACGCACTCGCACACCTACGCGCACACGCACACGCACGCGCGCACGCACACGCACACGCACGCGCGCACGCACGCGCACGCGCACACGCACACGCACACGCACACGCACACGCACACGCAAGTGCACACGCTCACGCACTCGTGCTTTCACACGCACACGCACACACACGCACACGCACACGCACGCACACGCATACGCACACGCACACGCACACGCACACGCACTTGCGCACGCGCACGCACACGCACACGCGAACGCACGCGCACGCGCACGCGCACACGCACACGCGCACGCACACGCACACTCACTTGCGCACGCACACGCACACGCACACGCGAACGCACGCGCACACGCACATGCACACGCACACGCACACGCACACGACCACGCGCATGCGCACGCACACGCACACGCACACGCACACGCACACGCACACGCACACGCACACGCACACGCACACGCACACGCACACGCGCGCACACACACTCAACACACACAACACACGCACCCGCACACGCACATGCACACGCACACACACAAGCACGCACGCATGCGACGTTGGCATCGCGTCCCCGCGCGCAGCGTCGAAGCGGAGAGCGTCGAGCGAAGAGACGCGCGGGGCTGGCCCAGATCGCGCGGCGTGGAGACTGGGATCCGCCCGTGGGGGATCGACCGGCTCGTCCGCGTGGGTCCGTGAGGGGCGGGGGGAAGACGGGGGGGCGCGTGGCGAGGGCGACAGTGTCCAGTGTGTGCCGACCAGCCTTCTCCTCCGCCTCCTCCTCGTCCTCCTCCTCCTCCGTCCCCTCCTGCATCCGGGCAATGCGCAATGCCGTCATTCGGCTTGCCCGAGCGCGCGTGCGGACTGGTCCTGCCCCGCTGTTGTGTGCCGACAGGACGAGGTGCATCAGCGACCCGCAACGGGCGGAACCGCGGTGGTGGGAAAGACGCAGCCAGCGAAGGCCCGGCCTTGGGAGGTGGCGGCGGGAGACAGCCCAGGGGCGGGGAAAATCGCGATGCGACCGTACCGCGCAAGTACGCTCGCGCCATGCCTCCCTGCCAATCCCACAAGGCAGGTGGAAGAATACAGGGATGCGGAGGTACGAACAGATGCGGTCTGTATCGCAACACGTTGGATCAATCAGCTATTTCCTGCTAGCTGTTGCGGCGTTTGAAAGGCAATGCGAGGTGCGTCGTTTTCATTTGTCATTCAAAAAGCATGTCTTGTCTTCTTGACTGAATTGCGTGGCGAGATGACGTATGAAGGAATCCACGTTTTTTTTTGGTGTGTGTGGGTTGTTTATTTTTTCACATAGGCTCCAGCATGCAATGTTTTTGTTGTTGCTGAGAGGGATGCAGTCGATTTGTACGTTGTTCCTCTGAATCGCTATTCTTGTCGTGTGCTGTGAACTTCAAAGAGGTCTCCATACACTGGCTGTGTGGAAAAAGGGAGTTGTACGAGAAGTCCCTGGTTTGAGTTGATGACGGTGAGGCACCTCTCATCATGCCTTTCCAATGTGCGTCAAATCTCAGGGTGAGGCTTGTGCCAGGTTTCGAAACACATCAGGGAGAATTTGCAGTGGCAAAGTCGCTCCTTGGACTGATGATCGCCTTTAGCACAGGCTTCACATTGGGGCATCTTTCTCATGCAGAGTGAACTTCTACCCGTGGCCGCCCGCCTCTGGCTCGTGTGTAATCGAAAGTTTGTCGGAACGCCGCGTGAGTAGTACATGAAGGTGCACCTGTTGAATTGTCCCGCGGTGTGGCGGACGCAGACAAACTAAGGACAACGCAGAACACAATACGAACAAGTTTGCGGGTGCCTATACATTTGACCGGTTTGACACTGATGATCCCGAGATTCATTGTGTGGTTCAACGTACCCAGCAACACGGTGAGGCAGTATCCAAGACGTACATCTATGCAGGATTCCAGAATTGTCCGTGACAGCTCTCTGAGGCCTCCACCACCTTAACTGTCGCCTCTGTCGCGACTAACATTGTCTCCTAGACTTTCAGAGTTCTCGATTGTGCAAGTTCGGTCAATTTTTTTTTTCCTGACGATGTCAGAATTTTCCACTGGTCAGGTCGGCGGTGATGATGTCGTAGGTGAGTTAAGGTAGCGGGGTCCTCGGCCGGAGGTGGCAGCGCCAAACGTAGCTGTCGCATGCTTGTTCGATTACTTGTTTCGAACCTCGTTCTCGATCAAAGTTCTGTGAAGATGTATTGCCACCCGGCTTACCGCCGGCGTGAATCAGCATCATATCCTGCTTCAGACCATTGCTGATAATGCCCACGCCTGCGGTTCGACATGTGTGCTCCGCGTGTTCTCGCAGCGTTGCACATTTTTGTAAGTTCCTCTGATATCTTGCCCTACTGTTAGCTGAAGAGAATCTTGAGGGAGAAACGAGCTGAAAAGCGTGAGCCACGAATGATGGCCTCGATCGGTGCGATCGGATCGATCTCGAGGCGAGGGTGGCCCACCTGAGGGCTTCTTGCCCGTCGCGGCCCGAAGACTTTGGCCCTGCGGCTTTCTTGTCTGCCGGGACCCTCTTCTTCCCCCCCCGCTACTGCCACGGAGGCTCCCATCAGGTTCTGGTTCCCCTGAGGGGACCTTCGTGGCAGCCGGAACAGCAGGCTTGTCCACCAGCACTGCCAGCTGGCATCTTCGGCGGCTGGTGCAATTCGAGGCGCGCCGATCCAGGCGTGGATGAGCAGGAGGAGGAGGAGGAGGAGGAGGAGGAGGAGGAGGAGGAGGAGGAGGAGAAGAGGGTGAGGAAGAGGAGGGAGGGGGGAGGGAGGGAGGGATGGAGAGAGGATGGAAGGGAGGGAGGGGGAGTAGGAGGAGGAGGAGGAGGAGGAGGAGGTGGAGGAAGAAAAGGATGATGACGAGGAGGAGGAAGAGGATGAGGTCGAGGAGGACGTGGAAAAGGAGGAGGAGGAAGAGGAGGAGGGGAGGGAGAATACTCAGCATATGGACGTTCAAGAGGGGGAGCAGGAGGAGCAGGGGGTGGTCAGGATGGCGAGGATCAGTAGGAAAAACAGGAGGAGCAGGAGGAGTAGTGTAAAAACGAGAACGAGGAGGACTAGCAATAATAGTAATGATACGATGAATAAGCAATGTATCAAGACGACCAAATATTATGGCGACTATTCTTGATACGAACTCAGGAAACTTTTAATGCATAAGTAATACGAATGGTAACACTTAGATCACGCATACTAGTGATACTACCACTACTACTAGTAAGACGGATACGAAGACGAATGCGAAAACGAAACCAACGAATCATAGAAACACGAATAATAACACTAAATCGACGAGTAGTGATCTATCATACGATCACTATGAAGCATACTGATACTAATACTCATGCTAATCATAGTATTAGTACCGATAATACGCAGAGCACAGGATACGAATACTATGAGTAATAACGCTAATAAGAAAACATACGACTCATACGAGCACTAAGACGAGCATGCATACTCAGAATACTGATACAGGGACAACTTATATTTTGATCAATAAGAAGAATCGTAACACTAATATCGTGATCTCTTCGAATATTAAGCGAACGTACTATGCACATGAGACAGAGCATAATAACACTACGCACATTACTGTACATAATAATAATACGTGTACGCTTACGAATACTATTAACACTCGGAAGAACAATCATAAGACGAATGATCATAATTGTACTAAGTCTCTCAATGATACGTTCGCCCCAATAATATTTATAGCAATAATCACAAACATATCATACAAACAATACTCATACACCTTTTAATACTTTCACTAGTAGTAATCATACGAGTATGACAGTACCAATACTACTGATCAGACTAATAATAATGCGACCTAGAATGATGATACTACTGCTGGTTCTAGTTTAATAATAGTAGGAATCCATATCGTAATAACACTACTACCAATACTAACTAGGGGCCTACTGGATTCACATGGTTAGGTTAGCTGTGGCGCCGATTTCGGCTGCACGCCCAGGAGCCCCGTTGCCCTGGTGCCCGGTTGCACTATAGCCCTACCGCCCTATAGCCTTATAGTTTTCTAGCCCTACAGCCCTATAGCCCTATAGCCCTATAGCATTGTAGCCCTATAGCCTCAAAGCCTTAGAGCTCTATAGCCCTATAGCCCTATAGCCTTATAGCCCCACAGCCCTAAATCACTATCTCCCTATAGCCCAGTAGCCCTATCGCCCCATAGTCCTACAGTCTTATAGCCTTGTAGCCCTATAGTTCTATAGCCCTATAGCCTCATAGCCCTATAGCCCTATAGCCCTATAGTCCTATTGCCCTGTAGCCCTATGGCCCCATAGCCCCATAGCCTTATAGCCCTCTAGCCCTATAGCCCCAGAGCCCTACAGCCCTATAGCTCTATAGCCCTATATCCCTATAGCTTTGTAGCCCTATAGCCCCATAACCTTATAGCCCTATGGCCCTATAGCCCTATAGCCCTATAGCCCTACAGCCCTATAGCCCTATAGCTCCATAACCTTGTAGCCCTATAGCTCTATAGCCCTGTAACCCTGTAGCCCTATAACCCGATAGCCCTATAGCTCTATAGCCCTATAGCCCTATAGCCCTATAGCCCTATAGCCCTATAGCCCTGTAGCTCTATATGTCTATAAACCTAGAACACTATGACCCTATAACCCTGTAACCCTATATGCCTATAACCCTATTATCCTTCTGCATTGTTGTTCTGTAATCGCATACGATCATAACCATCGTAGTATTATCACACATCTGGATTCTACTAAACATAATAATAATAAGAGGAGGAAGAGGAGGACTATGAGGAGGAGGAAGAGGAGCAGGAGGAGGAGGAGGAGGAAGAGGAAGAGGAGGAGGAGGAGGAGGAAAGGAGGAGGAGGAGGAAAAGGAGGAGGTGGATGAGGAGGAGGAGGAGGAGGAGGAGGAGAAGGTGGATGAGGAGGAGGAGGAGGAGGACGAGGAGGACGAGGAGGAGGAGGAGGAGGAGCAGGAGGAGGACGAGTGCCCACTGGGGCCAGGAGTATGAGAGAGTGAGTAGACATTGCGCGACGCGCGCCCCTGCCTGCGGGCGCGACTTGCGCTGCTGCCCAGCTTTGCGCCCACCCCCGCCTTCTGGCGGCGCGGCCCCCCCCAGTAGCGCGCGCCAGCGCGCCCCCGCCGCGGAGCGCCTCCGAAAAGTCGGGCGTCGAGTCACGTGGGTGCGACGAACGGGGGGGGCGGAGGGGGGTGCACGCCGTGCTCTCCAGAAGGGGCCCCCTTGGGACCTTTGGGGCCACCCTGGGCCCTGGGGCACGAAGGGTGCACGCTTCCCCCCTCCCCATATCTCTCCTCCTCCTCCTCCTCCTCCTCCTATCTTCCCCCTCCTCCTCCTCCTCCTCCTCCTCCGCCATTTCCTCCTCCTAATCCTCCTCCTCCTCCTCCTAATCCTCCTCCTCCCTATCCTCCCTCTTCTCCTCCTCCTCCTCCTCCTCCTCCTCCTCCTCCTCCTCCTCTCCTCCTCCTCCTCCTCCTCCTCCTCCTCCTCCCCCTTCCTCCTCCTTCTCCTCCTCCGCCCCCCCCCCATGAATTGACGCCCGAAGGAGGCCCGCGGGCGCGCGCGGGCGCACTGGCGCCATGCGGGCCGCCCCCGCCGCGGGCCGCGCGGGCGCGAGGAGCCCGGGCGCCGGGAGGCGGCGGCACTGCTGCCAGAGGGGCTCCCGGTTCCCGAACCTCGGGGATCGGGGTTCGGAGATCGAGGGTCTGGCACCTTTGTGGGCCTCTGCGAGGACTCGTCGCCACGGCTGGATTCGCCTTCACATTCTGGGCAGAATGCACCCCTGGCCCCTGGGCAGGTCCGGGCCCCCCCGATCTCCGACCCCCTCGAGTCGTGGAAAAAGCACAGGTTCGTCAAAGAGCGCTTCGGGATGGAAAGCTCGTCCAAAGACACGGGCCGTACCCTTGGGCGTTCACGTCGTGAATGTCGGGGGTGTGGGGAGGTCCTTCGGAGGACTTCGGAGGGCTTTCTGAAGGCATTCGGAGCGTCGGCATGGTTTTGGAGGGCTCTCTGTGAGTTCTCGAATTGCTTCGAAAGTTTCCAGACATGGGACGGGAGGAGGATGATCAGGAACAGGAGCAGGATGAGGATAGGGAAGGACAGGGAGGAGAGTCAACATGGTAAGCAGGAGGCTGATCAATGTGGGGGGGACGGAGGCGGAGGAGGAGGAGGAGGACGAGGAGGAGGACCAGTGTAAACCAACTACTCATCAACGATTTTGGGATCAGCCTCCCTCCAAGCTACCCCTACATGGCCCCTTACAAGGATTTATTCCACTGGGGGAAGTGCTCCGTTGGAAGACAACCGTTCGAATATCCTGAAGCATGCCAAAACACTTGTTCTCGCGACCGCAACGCCACGAATCAACTTGACTGTTGCGTCTTGACGATCCAGAATCGTGCCATAACATCCGTCCTTGGCCTTTTAAACCGCGAATTAATGTGACTCTTGTGCCCTGACAGTCCTGAATTGCTCCAAAGCACCATTTCTGCTACGTTGACCATGGACTTCCTTGAAAGTCTTTGCAAATGTTTGAGACGAATGTGCGCAGCGCTGAGGCGAGACCCACATTTTGAAAAGGAGCCGACCTCAATCCGTGAAGCTCTTGCAAATACTTCAGACGAAGGTGCGCGGCGCTAAGGCGAGAGCCACATTTTGAAAACGGCCCGCCCTCAATCCGTGAAGGATCTTGCAAATTATGAAGACGAATATGCGCGGCGCTAAGGCGAGGACCACTTTTTGAAATCCTCTTGCCCTGAATCCGTGAAGCTCTTGCAAATTATGAACACGAATGTGCGCGGCGCTGAGGCGACATTCCGAAGACCACCCGCCCTCCATATGTGAAACAGTTGCCATTTATCAAGCTTCAGGGTCATACTTGGTGATAAAGTCTCAGGCGAATCGGCCGGCCGATCTTTCGATTGGCCTCGGGGTGTGACAGGGGGGATTCTTTTGTAAGGAAAAGGATCGGAGGAGGAGGAGGAAGAGGAGGAGGAGGAGGAGGAGGAGGAGGAGGAGGAGGAGGAGGAGGAGGAGGAGAGGAGGAGGAGGAGGAGGAGGGAGGAGGAGAGGAGGAGGAGGAGGAGGAGGAGGAGGAGGAGGATTAGGAGGAGGAGGAGGAGGAGGAGGAGGAGGAGGAGAGAGGAGGAGGAAGGAGGAGGAGGAGGAGGAGGAGGAGGAGGAGGAGGAGGAGGAAGGAGGAGCAGGAGGAGGTGGAGGAGGATTAGGAGGAGGAGGAGGATTAGGAGGAGGAAGGCGAGGAGGAGGAGGAGGAGGAGGAGGAGGAGGAGGATTAGGAGGAGGAGGCGGAGGAGGAAAAGGAGAAGGAGGCTGATGATGATGATGATGATGCTGATGATGATGATGATGATGATGATGATGATGATGATGATGATGATGATGATGATGATGATGATGATGATGATGGAGGAGGAGGAGGAGGAGGAGGAGGAGGAGGAGGAGGAGCTGCTCTCCTCCTTCTCCCTCCTGCCCTGCTCCTCCTCCCTCACGCCATTCGTTTTGGGGAGGCTTGGCGTGGGGCTGACCCCTCTTGGTCCGTTGACGTGCGCTCGTGCGCTTGCTGCAGCTGCTGCTCTTCCTCCTTTTTCTGCGTGCTGCTGCTCCTCCTCTTCTCGTCGTCGTCGTCGTCGTCGCCTTCCTCCTCCTCCTTCTCCTGTTCTTCTCCTCCTCTTCTTCCTCCTCCTCCTTTCCTTCTTCGCCACTGTATCCCAGGAGATGTAATCTGAGGAGGACAAAGTTGGGGACCTCGTAGGAGGAGTAGGGCAAGCAGGAGGCTGATCATGAGGAGGAGCTCGTCTTCATCAGCGCACAGGCGGTCAAAGTCCAGGTCGTCCGATGACCTTACTTGAACAGGAGCCCCCCCCATCAGCACCCTGATAGGTCACCTTGCACTCTTGAGATCTTGATGTAGCCTGACGAGTGCGGGTGATGTCAGCTCCGCCCAGCTGGATGGAAAAGCTCTGGCTTATCTATGTCGTGGAAGTCGGTCGTGCGTGTGGGTAGGGATGCGCGTCGCAGAAGCAGGGGGAGTTGTTCGCTGGGCCCGAAGGGTACCTTTGCTGCAGTTTGGTGCTGGTACCCGTGGGTAAGATGGAAGGTAACGAGGGATCGCCGGGACCCCCCCCACGGGGTTGTCAGCCCCTGGCCTTCCCCTTTCCCCCATCCTCGGCGGGATCTCCCCCGCCGCCCCGGGCGTCCGAGCCCACCTCAAGGAGCAGCCTCGGGCGGCTGCTCCGAACAGAGGCCGCCGAGAGGGACGCGGAGGCCGACGGGTCCACCGACGAGGAGTGGGAGACCCAGGCGGGGCGGCGGCGCACGAGCGAGGCAGAGGAGGAGGGGAGGCGAGGAGGACGAGGACGAGGATGGGGAGGAGGTGAGGAGGAGGAGAGGGGGGAGGCCGCTGCAGCGTTCCACAGGTGTCAGATTTGGCTCCCGCATAAACGCTCCTTGGGTGGAGGGTGGGGGAGCACATGCTCCCATCGCCAGATCCAGCGTGGCTGCTGCTCCTTCGACGCTCGAAGTTGCCGCTCTCTCAACCCCGCCACCCCGCCCCCTCGGTTCTTGCCGCAGTCTGTGGGCGCCCAAGCGCTCCCCCTCCCCTCCCTCTCAGCCCGCCCCTTTCCCTGCCCCTGGTACTGCCGCGCGTCCTGCCCCAAAGGGAACGGACAGACTTCGCATACTCACAGACCTGGCGCCGACTCCGAGTCTCTTTTCTGCCACCGCATCCTTCCAGAGCTTTCCCAGGCGCAGCCAGAATCCAGAGACTGTTTCGGATCGGGTGCTGTCGAATGTGTCCTTGGCCCAAATTTGTCCCCAGGATTTCTGGGGATGCCCAGGTGACCTCCCGAGCATCCCTCACGGGGTCCAGAGGGTCCCAGGGCCCCCCAAATAGCGGGAAAAGCTGGGAACACCCTGGGCCAGGACAACCTCTGGCAACACCGGACCCCTGCCGCTGAACCGTCTGGGAGCACTTGATGGCAGGCGCCCTCGTGATCACCGCATCGACCCAGGAATCCAGGCCTCGAGCTGGGCCCTGCACGCTCTCCTCCCCGGATGGGGCCAACCCCTCGCGCGCCCTGCCCAGAGGGTATGTCCCTGCTGTCCCTGGAGCTGTCTGGGCCACATCTGCTCGTCGCCGGCTGCCTCTGCTCACCGCCCGCGGCCGCTGGTGCCCGGCAGCCGCCGGTGAAGGCAGCGGCCTCCACTAGCGCCCGCCGTCGCCGCCGCCGCCGCCGCCGCCCACGCCCGCGCGCCCGCAGCCGCTGGTGCCCCGCCCGCAGCGTCCGCCGCTGCCTGGGCGCGGGCTGCTCGGCGCGGGTGCCCTCGCCTGGGCGGCCGTGGGGGCTGGTCAGGGGCAGCGATAGCCGGGGAGCAGACAATGACATAAACATAAAAACTCGGAGCTCCGCGCAGATTCCTCGGATCAGCGCTGGAGCCCCCCTGGCGGCGCCTCTGGCGCGGCCCCCGGCGCGCTCCGTGCGCCAGGGAGGGGGGCCCAGCGATGAATCCGCGCGGACCTCTGAGTTTTTTTTGCTCCCCTAGGTAAGAGGGGACAGGCGCAGGGGGGGACACACGACCCCCTGATCGCTTACTGATCGCCGATAGGGGCCCGATTGCCCCGCCCCACCCAGAAAGGTGCGGTTTCGCTGTCGGGGCCTGTCGCCGATCTAGCGGCGACGTATCGTGCCATTCCTCCCCTGCCCCTCAGCTGGGCGTCTGGCGTGCGGCGTCGCGTCCCTCAGAGGGCCTCAGGCGACTCTGTCAGGCCTGCACGAGTTTGCCTACTGCAGGTCGGCTTGCGTGGCGTTGCTGGTTTGCCTGGCGGCTGTCTGACACGCATTGTGTTCCTATCTTCGGTCTGTCTTGAGGCCCACCTAACATTTTTTTCGACCCCAGTTTGACGCTTCGGTTCCAGATACTGTTTACGCCAATCGTGTTACGTCTGTGAGGCCTTGCGGGCCCTGGGCCGGCTTTTGGAGGCTCGGGTAGTCTGCGCCGAAGCTCCGGCAGGCGCTTGTGGGTACGGGCGGGTGCGAGCAGGTTCCTCTCCCCGAAACGTCCGAAACACACATGTCTGCTTCGATGGCATTTATCGTAGATCCCTCGTGGGAGATCCAGGTCATTTGCGAGTAGTTACTTTGCGAGTAACAAAGCGCTCATCTAGGTTCCTCGGAGGTCCTCGACGGCTCTTGTGGTCAGGTGTCCTGGGTGTTCGACCGCGGACACCTTGTGAAGCGCAGCCGTCCATCCTCCGTCTTGGCGACCGCCGTGGACGGCTAGAGGCCGCCGAAGACCGCGGAAGACCAGCGAGACCAGCTTTGCAACGATCGGAAGCGATAAAACGCCATAAACATAAACTTTGGGTGCTCCCGGCGGATTTTTTGGATCTGCGCTGGCCCCCCCCGGCGGCGCCTCCGGCGCCGCCCCTGGCGCGCTCCGCGCGCCAGGGAGGGGGGTCCAGCGCAGAGACAAGAAATCCGCGCGGAGCGCCAAAAGGTATCTTTGTGGCGTTTGTTCTTCTTCTGTAGCGAGGCTTCCACTGTCGAGCACGGCTGGTTTTGGCCCTGCGGCGCGTTCCAGCAGCCGCTCTCTGCCTTGGAGCCCTCCGAGGGCGCCAGGCATGCCCCGAGTGGTCTGCTCCAGCCCGAGCTGCGGTCAGAAGGCCGTAACCCGCAGGAGGCATCCGCACACAACCATGCCTGCCTAGGGCCCCAAGCCCCTGCAGACGGGACGTTGGTAAGCGGGGCGGTCGAACTCCCAGGATAATATGTAACACGCAGAAAGTGGAGGGGAAAGCGAATTGTGCTTATTTATACGTGTGTGTCCCTGGGCTCCGTCAGTATACATCATGCCATGACCCAGGATGGCCCTGGCAAGGACGCCATCGCCTGAGGGAAAGAAAGGTAGGGGCAACACCAGTCGGGCATCATGATTCAAGGTCTTCGTATTGCTGCCTTTGCTTTGGGCGACGATGTATTCTCTTGTGGGGTCTCGCTGGCCAAAGCGGTGGAAGTTTTCAATTCTGTGTATGTAGCCTTATGGTCCAAGGCCAGTCTGGCTGTTGACCCACCCAGCAAAGAAGTTGTCAATTACCCCAGTGCGACCCTACCTAGGAGTTGGAGCCCCTAGGAAAGCAGCATTAGTAGTAACAGTAAAGCTAAGCTAAAGCTAAGCTAAAGCTAAGCCAAAGCTAAGCTAAAGCTACATTAAAGCTAAACTAAAGTTAAGCTAAAACCGGATAAAACAAAGCTTAAGTTAAGCTTAAACTAAGCTAAAGCTACGCTAAAGCTAAGCTGAATCTAAGCTAAAGCTAAGCTACATCTAAGCTAAAGCTAAGCTAAAGCTAAGCTAAAGCTAAGGTAAAGCTAAGGTAAAGCTAATGTAAAGCTAAGGTACATCTAAGATACAGCTAAGCTGAAGCTAAGCTAAAGCTAAGGTACAACTAAGCTAAAGCTAAGCTAAAGCTAAGCTAAAGCTAAGCTAAATCTACTATAAAAATAAACTAAAGCTAAGCCAACGCTAAGCTAAAGCTAAGCTAAAGCTAAGCTAACGCTAAGCTAAAACTGGATACAACTAAGCTAAAGCTAAGCTAAACCTAAGCTAAAGCTAAGCTAAAGCTAAGCTAACGCTAAGGTACAGCTAAGGTAAAGGTAAGGTAAAGCTAAGGTAACGCTAAGCTGAAGCTAAGGTAAAGCTAAGCTAAAACTAAGCAGACGCTAAGCTACAGCTAAGCTAAATCTAAGCTAAAGCTAAGACAACGCTAAGCTACATCTGAGCTAAAACTAAGGTACATCTAAGCTAAATCTAAGCTAAAGCTAAGCTAATACTAAGCTAAAGCTAAGCTAAAGCTAAGCTACAGCTAAGCTGAAGCTAAGCTAAAGCTAAAGCTAAAGCTAAAGCTAAAGCTAAAGCTAAAGCTGAAGCTAAAGCTCCCAGGGGACTGGGGGAACCGCGGGGCGGATCCTGGGGGAACCGCCCGGGGCGGGGAGCACTGCCCGGCCCTTTAAGCATACAGGGTAAGAACCCTTCTAGGCAGAGCCTAGGTAGGGAAAAATGGACTGAACCCGGTGCGACCCCAATTGGGGGCCTTTGGCTTTGTAAAGGAATTCAGATCAGTTCTGAGTAACGCAAATCGCTGAAATGCATGTCAAGCGCTGAAGCGCTGTTTGGTGTTTCTTGGCTTTGCTTGGCGTTGTTTGGCGTCGCTTCGGATCGTTGCTTGATATTGCTTGGAGCCTCAGGCTGAGAAACCAGGGAACCAAGAACAAGAAACCAATGAACCAAGACCAAGGCACCAAAGATCTGAGACCAAGGAATCAATATCAAGGAAGCAAGGATGCAACGCCAAGGAACAAAGGAATTGGAACCAGGGGGCCAAGGAAACAAGGAACTAAGACCAAGAAACCAAGGAACCAAGACCAAGCAACCGGGACCAAGGAACCGAGGCACCAAGGAACCAGGAGCAAGAACCAGGGAATCAAGAACAAGGAACTAAGGAGCCAAGGAACCAAGACGGAGGAACAACGGAACCAAGGCCAAGGAACTGAGGGACCAAGACTGAGGAGCCCAGGAACCAAGACCAAGGACCTCCGGGGAGCCTGGCGAGGACCCCGCCTCGCTCCCGCCGGTCCTTTTTGAAACAAGTAAGATGCCCCAGGGACGATGACGATGATGATGACGACGATGAGGATGATGCCGATGATGGTGGTGATGATAATGATGATCATGATGAGGATGATGATGACGGTGATGGTAATAATTTTGTTCCTGATAATGATACTAACGCTGATTATGATGACGATGATGATGACGATGATGATGATGATGCTGATGACGATGTTAATGATGCTGCTTGTGCTGATGCTGATGATTATGGTGGTGATTCTGCTGCTGATGATGATGATGATGGCGATGATGACGACGACGCCATCGACGACGACGATGATGACGACGATGATGACGACGACGACCATGATGACGATGATGATGATGATGATGATGATGATGATGATGATGATGATGATGATGATGATGCTGATGATTATGATGATGATGCTGCCGGAGGTGATGATGTCGACGGTGATGTTGCTGGTGATGATGATCACAGGCACGGGCCCCACAGTGCGGTTTCAGGACACGGTATGCAACATGTACAATATGGGAAGGCTCAGTTCGAAAACGTGTTTCTGCCACCGGCGATTTCAAATAATCCGCCTGCAAGGATCCGCGACATTTGTTTGTCGTGGGAGCCTTTAAGGTTGGTTCGAATCGACCAACCTTGATGGTCCCACCTGGACACCTTGCCCCTGGCAGTTCTTGTGATATCTTCAGGCAATCTTGGGCATATTTGAGGGATCGTTGGCGACTCGGGGTCCTCTTGAACCGTCTAGTGGGCGGCCTGGGCCGTTGTGGAAGCTTCAGAGAGCCCCAGGGAGGCGCCATGGCCGCCCAGGGACCTCCCAGGAGCATGGCCGATGCACGTGAAGAGGTGCGGCCCTGAGCGGGGGGCTCCCTTAAATTTAAGTCGGGCCTGTCCCTCTACAGGAGGAATATTCAAGCATAGTCAAAAATAGTCTGGGGAGGATTTTTGACCATGTTTAAGTATTTTGGTATATTTTTGGACCAGTTTTTATTGTTCGTCCAAATTCACCCTGTAGGGGGATAGGCCCGACTTAACCTTAAACTTACAGAAACCCTACCAGACAGCACTTGGCATTCTAGCACCGCTAAGCGTGCCAAGGGGGCACGGTGGCGGATGTCGAGGCGGGTGCACAACGCGTCGACGGGAGGCCTCCCGGGAGGCTCCTGCTCGGACGATGAGAAACATCAAGCACATCGAACCTCGGCCCTCGGACCTTTCGTTTTGCCCCCCTCTCGCCTTCCCCCTGCAGGGACAGCGGTGCTCTTCCCTCGCCAGGCGGGGCGCACACACGTGCACCCACAGCTGTCTTGTGATGGTATCCAGTTGTGCTGCGGTGCGCTTCTGCCGCCGCCCTCGGGCGGGCGCGGGTGGGGGCCCAGTGGGGGCTTTGGGGGGTGGGGCATGGGGGGATGGTCCATGGAAGACCCTTCCCCAGGTTCCTTGTGTGTCTGTGTTGTGTGCGTGTGTGTGTGTGTGTTGTGTGTGTGTGTGTTGTGTGCGTGTGTGTGTGGTGTGTGTGTGTGTTTTGTGTGTGTGTGTGTGTGTGTGTGTGTGTGTTTTGTTTGTTTCTTTGTTTGTTTGTTTGTTTGTTTGTTTGTTTGTTTGTTTGTTTTTGTTTGTGTTGGTGTTTGTGTTTGTGTTAATGTTGGTGTTTGTGTTTGTGTTTGTGTTTGTGTTTGTTGGTGTGTGTGTGCGTGTTGTGTGTGTGTGTGTGTGTGTGTGTGTGTGTGTGTGTGTGTGTGTGTGTGTGTGTGTGTGTGTGTGTGTGTGTGTGTGTGTGTGTGTGTGTGTGTGGGGCAGCTCTCCGCCTGGAGTGCACAAACACGCAGGGACTCGGCCACAAACACGAGCGCACCTTGGGCTCGGCGCGTCGGGGGCCCTCACACACGGGCCTCCTCCTCCTCCTCCTCCCTCCTCCTCCTCCTCCTCCTCCCCCTCCTCCTCCTTCCTCCTCCTCCCCTCCTCCTCTCTCCTCCTCCTCCCTCCTCCTCCTTCTCCTCCTCCTCCTCCCTCCTCCTCTCTCCCCTCTCTCCCCTCCTCCTCCTCTCCTCCTCCTCTCTCTCCTCCTCACTCCTCCCTCCTCCTCCTCCTCCTCCTCCTCCTCCTCACTCCTCCTTCCTCCTACTCCTCCTCACCTCCTCCTTCCTCCTCCTACTCACTCCTCCCTCCCCCCTCCTCCTCCTCCTCCTCCTCTCCTCCTCCTCCCTCCTCTCCTTCCCTTCCTCCTCCTCCTCCTCCCTTCCTCCTTCCTCCTCCTCCTCCTCCATCCTCTCTCCTCCTCTTCCTTCCTCCTCCTCCTCCTCCTCCTCCTCCTTCCTCCTCCTCCTTCCCCTCCTCCTCGTCCTCCTCCTCCTCCTCCTCCTCCTCCCCCTCCTCCTCTCCTCCTCCTCCTTCCTCTACCTTCCTCCTACCTGCCTCACTCCTTCCTCTCCTCCTCCTCCTCCGCTCCTCCTCCTCCTCCCCTCCTCTCTCCTCACTCTTTCCTTCCTTCCTCCTCCGCCTCCTCCTCCTCCTCCTCCTCCTCCTCCTCCTCCTCCTCCTCCTCCTCCCCCTCCCCCGCCCCAAGCCCCCGCGCCGCGGCTCCGCCGCGCGAGGTGCCCAGGGCGACCCGAGCAGCCCGCGCCGTGGGCCGCGCGCCGGCCCGCCCATGGCGGCGGGGACCACGGTGCTGGCCGCGCCCGCCCAGCGACGGGCGGTGTCTGATCCTCCCTCGGCTCGGTATCGTTGATCCGATCCCCATCCCCATGCCCATCCCCATCCCCGTCGAGACCCCCACCAAATTACCCCCCCAGTTGGGGATACACCCCTCGAAACCCGAAGGGAACGACCTATATCCCCATCTAGCGGGGTAAACTGGCCAGTGGGGCCCAGGCCACGCCGCTGGGGATGGGGATCGGTTCAACGATACTCATCGGCCTCTGATCCTGGAACCTGCCTCCTCCTCGGTCCTCGGACCCTCCCGCTCGATCCTCCGTGCCTCCTCCTCGAGGGCTCCCTCTCCCGGGTCCTCGATTCCTCGATCCCTGCGTCTCCTCGGTCTTCGTCCGCTCATCCTCCTCGATCCTCGATCCTCGATCACTCTTCGTCGTCCTCCTCGTCCACCTCCTCATTCCCCCAATCCCCTCCACCCTCCCATTCATCCCGGGGGGCGGAATGGAAAGAGAGAGGTAGATGAGAGTTGAGGAGGAGGAGAATGTAGATTCGGGCGTACTGTCGGCTGCGACCTATCAACCCTGTCGCGGTGCTGCGCACGCGGCTGCCGACCAGAGGAGGCGACGCGGCAGGAGGAGGAGGAGGAGGAGCAGGGAGGAGAAGGAGGATGAGGGAGGAGGGATGAGAGACAGTGATGCTACTGCCGCTGCTGCTGCTGATGATGATGTTGATGATGTTGATGATGTTGAGGATGTTGACGACGCTGATGATAATGACGATTCTGATGCTGATGATGATGGCGATACTGATGATGATGACGATGCTGATGCTGATGCTGATGCTCATGCTGATGCTGATGCTGATGCTGCTGATAATGCTGATGAGGTCTATGATGATCACCTACGTATAAGACGATGCTGACGGAGATGATGATGATGCTGATGCTGATGCTGCTGATCATGATGGTGCTGATGACGACGTTGTTGTTGGCACTGCTGCTGATGATGATGCTGATGCTGCTGATGACGATGATGCCGATTCAGATTCTGATGATTATGCTGATGATGCCCATGATGCCGATGATGATGCTGACGATTGCACTGATGATGCTGATGCTGCTGCTGCCGACCACGACGATGATGGTGATGATGATGATGATGATGATGATGATGATGATGATGATGCGGATGCTGATGCTGATGTTGATGCTGGTGCTGAGGATGATAATGCTGATGACAATGCCAGCACTCATACTGATAATGTTGACGCTGATGATGAGGATGCTGCTGCTGCTGATGATGATGATGCTGCTGCTGCTGGTGAGCATGCTTTTGATGCTGACGATGTTGGTGATGGAAGTGATGATGATGATGCTGGCTGTGGTTGTGGTGACGACGATGATGCTGATGATGATGCTGCTGATGATGATGAGGAGGATGATGATGATGACGATGATGCTGATGCTGATGATGCAGATAATGCTGATGTCGATGATGCTGATGATGATGATGCTGATGAGGATGCGGTTGCTGATGCTGATGATGCTGCTGCTGATGATGCTGATGACGCTGATGATGTTGATGATGCTGATGATGATGATGCTGATGATGCTGATGGTGGAGGTGGTGATGGTGGTGTCTGTGATCGTGATGACGATGCTGATGCTGACGATGCTGCTGCTGCGACTGGTGGTGCTGATGCTGATAATGCTGATGCGGATGTTGATGAATCTGGTGATGAGGATGATGATGCTGGAGATGATGCTGCTGCTGCTGCTGATGCTGACGTTGCCGCATATGATGCTGATGATGTTGTCGATGATGCTGCTGATGCTGATGATACTGATGACAACGGCTAGGATGACGATGGCGATGATGATGACTGGATGACTGATGATGATGCTGATGCTGCTGGGGCTGGTGGTGGTGATGATAATGATGATGCTGATAGTGGTGGTGGTAGTGAACGTGGTGGTGGTGATGATGCTGATGCTTATGATGATGCTCCTGATGATGATGATGATGACAATGACGATGATGATGATGGTGGTGGTGGTGGTTGTGATGACGATGCGGATGCTGACGATGCTGCTGCTGCTGCGGATGAGGATGTCGATGCTGATGGTGATGATGATGCTGCTGATGCTGATGCTGATCCTGATGATGATGCTGATGCTGCTGATGATGATGATGATGATGATGATGATGATGATGACGATATTGATGCGGCTGAGGATGGTGATGATGCTGATGATGGTAATGATGAGGATGATGACGATGCTGAGGATGATGATGCTGCTGCTGATGCTGATGATGAGGAGGATGAGGACGAAGATGGGGGTGGAGGACGAGGAGGCGGAGGAGGAGGACGAGGAGGAGAATGAGGAGGATTGGAAGAGGAGACGGAGGCGGAGGATGAGGCGGAAGAGGTGCAGGAGGAGGAGGATGATACGGAACATGAAGAGATTGAGGAGGAGGATGAGGAGGACGAGGGGGAGGCGGACGACGACGAGGAGGAGGAGGAGGAGGAGGAGGAGGAGGATGAGGAGGAGGAGGAGGAGGACAGGGAGTAACGCTTATGTATGCACGATTGCCAGGTCGAACGTGTCAGCCGCCCCCCGCGCACTCCGACCCAGCAGGGCGATGAGGAGGAGGATGAGGAGGAGGAGGAGAAGGATACGGAGGAGGAGGATGATGATGAACAGGAGGAGGAGGAGGAGGAGGAGGAGGAGGAGGAGGAGGAGGAGGAGGATACGGAGGAGGATAATGATGCTGCTGCTGCTGATGATGATGATGATGCTGATGCTGATGACGATGATCCTGATGATGCTGATGATTATGATGATGATGCTGATGACGATGATGATGATGATGATGATGATGATGATGATGATGATGGTGATGATGATGATGATGATGATGATGATGAAGAGGATGGGGAGGAGGAGGAGGAGGAGGAGGAGGAGGAGGGGAGGCGGCGGATGTTGAGGAGGAGGATGATGAGGACGAGGAACAGAACGAGACGAGAGCGGAGATTGCGGCGGAGGAGGAGGGGGACGAGGATGAGGATGATGAGGATACGATAAATGCTGCTGAGGTTGACGACGATGATGCTGATACTGATGCGGCTGCTGATGATGAGGCTGGTGCTGCTGCTGCTGCAGATGAGGAGCAGGAGGCGGAGGAGGAGGATGACGATGACGATGACGATGCCGATGACGATGATGTTGATGATGATGATGATGCTGCTGCGGCTGCTGCTGATGATGATGATGATGATGATGATACAGCCCGCGACGACGACTATGATTATGATGCTGATGATGATGCTGATGTTGTTGTTGATGCTAATGATGTTGAGGCTGCCGCTGATGCTGCTGCTATTGATGATGCTGCTGCTCAGGGTACTGATGCTGCTGGTGATGCTGATTCTGACGATGCTGCTGCTGATCCTGATATTGTTTATGCGGGCGACCATGAGGATACTGCGACTG
>CAUYUJ010010258.1:270871-358371 GCA_963575745.1 Prorocentrum cordatum | reverse complement strand
CAATGGTTTTTCAACAAAAAAATGTCAAAATCTCATCCCGCGCGCTCTTGCGGATTCGTAGGAAACCCAACACTTTTTAAACATTTCTGTCAAACGGGCTTTTGCGAGCAACTTTTTCGAACTTCTGCGACAACGGTTGCGCACCTGCCAGGGCCATCATCCCTGTCAAATAATACCATGCGGGACACATTCGTTTTTTTGCGGGACATACACCGCCCCGAATAAGTGACCAAGTTCTGTGGGTGTGTACCCCACGCCAGTGTAGTAGCCACGGTCGTCCGCACGCCACGAAGTGAAGTGTCCCAACGTCATAGGGCGGGAAGCTGGGTTTGGGTGGTCGCGAAGAGTCGTTTGGATATTTGGTAGAGCTTGTAATGCCCCCCCACGAAGTGGGGGTATTGCCTGGTGTCGTATGAAAACCCTGGCACTGGGGAGAACACCACGCGTTCGGGTAAAATGATTGTTGTTGTTGTTGTTGTTGTTGTTGTTGTTGTTGTTGTTGAACATTATTTATTCTAAAGAATAATTATTGTTGGGCCCCCTGGTGCGCGCCCCCCCTGCGCCGCCTAGGCCGCAGCTACATTTTCATCATTTTCGTGAGGAAGCCTCAGAAAAGAGGGTGTGTACAGGATCCGGTTGTTTTGTTGTAGTCCGCTTTCCCTTGCAAAAAACAATAGAAAATGACATTTCTTGTTCTAATATAATCAAATTTCAAGAATCCCTTGCAAAAAATAAGGTAAAGTGGACATTCGCGCGCGCAAGACGAAATGCCATTCGAAATCCTTCCAAAAGTGTTCGAGCGATTTTAACATAAAAACATCAAAAAACCAATGGTTTTTCAACAAAAAATTGTCAAAATCTCATCCCGCGCGCTCTTGCGGATTCGTAGGAAACCCAACACTTTTTAAACATTTCTGTCAAACGGGCTTTTGCGAGCAACTTTTTCGAACTTCTGCGACAACGGTTGCGCACCTGCCAGGGCCATCATCCCTGTCAAATAATACCATGCGGGACACATTCGTTTTTTCTTCGCGCGCGCACGCCGAAATCTCCAAAAACCATTGGGCTTCTTAAGAATTTTAGCACCGCGCATCATAAAATCACACGAATCGCACATCTCTCTTGTGTATTCCCACATCCCTCAGGAATTTGCCCTAAAGATGTGATCAACTATCTTGTGAGTACGTATCATGTGTATCATGTGTATCATGTACCATATGCATCATATGCAACAGATGTTCTGTGGAAGGCTTAACAACTTCTGTGGGTTAACAAGGCTTAACAACTTCTGTGGGTGTACGAACGTAGGCTTAACAACTTCTGTGGGTGTGTACTCCACGCCAGTGTAGTAGCCACGGTCGTCCGCAGGCCACGAAGTGAAGTGTCCGAACGTCATAGGGCGGGAAGCTGGGTGTGGGTGGTGGCGAAGAGTCGTTTGGATATTTGGTAGAGCTTGCACTGCCCCCCCACAAAGTGGGGGTATTGGCTGGCGTCGCATGAAAACCCTGGCACTGGTGAGAACACTGAGCGTTCGGGTAAAGTGATTGTTGTTGTTGTTGCTGTCGCTTAGTATTCATTTCTAGAGAATACTTATTGTTGATTCCGGGAAATGGTTCCGGGCGCTCTCGCCTCGACGCCAGCTACATTTTCTTTGAAAACGAGGCTCCCGCTCGAGCGTTGGCTTGACCCCAAAAGTGCGCCCTTGGAGGCCCAACTACGACAGCAACGGCTCCCGCTCGATACTTCCTCACAATTTTCCTCGAGACACCCTGGCCAGAGAGGCCCCCGAACTCAGGAACTGCGCTCTTTCTCGGGATTTCCTCGCAATTCAGTCAAGTTGGCAGGGCCCAGCCACGACGACAAGGGCTCCTGCTCGATACTTCCTCACGATTTACCCCGAGAGCCCCTGGCCAGGAAGGTCCCTGAAATCAGGAACGCCGCTCTTGCTCGAGAGTTCCTCCTGATTCAGTCAAATTGGTGGAGGCCCAAATGCGACGACAAGGGCTTTCGTTCGATACTTTCTCAAGATGTATTCGCAGAGGCCCTCGCCAGAGAGGCCCCCGAAATCAAGAGTGGCGCTCAATTTGGTGTGGGCCAAGCCGCGACGACAAGGGCTCCCGTTCGTTGCTTCCTCGGCCCCAGAGACAGCCCAAGAGGCCCACAAGACAGCCTCAGCGAGGCCCAAGAGGGCCCCAAGACGCCCAAGAACGCCCCAAGAGGGCCCGAGATTGCTTGAAGATGGCCGAAGAGGGCCCCTAGAAGGCCTTCGCGAGGCAAGCATCGGCCCATTACTTGCGTAAAACGTACACTATCAGCATGCTCGCTTGCTTCGTCTTCGCAGTGCCCCAGACGCCCCCGAGGAGCCCCAAGACAACCCAAGAGAAACCCAAGGGCCCAAGAAGGCCCAAGAGGGTCGTCCTGTGGGGCTCACGGAACCCCCCAAGACGGCCCAAGAGGCCCCAGGAGGCCCCCAAGACGGCCTCAGGGAGGCCCAAGAGGGCCTCGTTCGAAATCATGTTCCCGAAAACCTTTCTGGGAACATGATATCCGGCTTCCCAGGACTCCCTGAAGACGGTCCAGGAGGCAGCTGAGAAGGCTCCCGGGTGCAAAAAACGAACATATCCCATAAAAGCGTACATTTCTATGACATTCGCTTCTTATGTTCCATCGGCGGCCACGTCGGCCCCAAAGACTCCCCAAATCGGCGCCACACGGTCCACGAGGCCCCCAAGAGGGTTCCAAGACAGCCTCAAGAGCGTCGAGCAGCACAAACAGCCCGAGAGAGTCCCCATGGGGGCCCGAGGGAGCCACCGGAGGATCCCTACATGGTAGGAGAGGGCTCCATGAGGGCCCCGAGACGGCTCAGCTACCCATGACACGCCAAGAGGGGCTTGGGACAGCCGAAATGGGCTCCCAGACGGGCCACCAAAGGCCCAAAATGACCCCCCCACGACTGGGAGCTTCGCTTTTTAGTTCTACCAGCGGTCGCGACGGCCCAATAGGTTACCAAAATGGGCCCCAGACGGCCCCAGAGCCCCCAAAGAGGCTTCCAAAATGGGCTGAAGAGAGCTTCGAGCGGCACAGAAGAGCTATTTAGAGGCACGGGTCACTGTCTCTCTCCAAGCGGGGGGCGGCGGAAGGTGGCGCCAGCCTAAACTGAACTTTCTATTTTCTGCCTGAACCGTGGACACGATGCCGCCAAGAGCGGCGGCAGAGGGTGACGGCGGGGTCTGCGCCGCCAAAAATTTTGAAATTTGAAGCAGACCCCGTGTCAGGTCCCACACCACCGCATAGCTTGCATTAGCGCCTGGCTGCGGCGGCGCCTGGGCTGGGTGGGAGGGTTTGGGCCTGGGCTGGCTGGGCTGGGTGGGAGGGCATCAGCGCCTGGGCTGGGGAGGGTACAGCCGTCGCACGTTCATTGCCTCGGCAAGGCTCCAAAAAATCCGTAGATCATTCACAACACGAAATGAATCACTCACGAGCCTTTGCAGGGCGACAACTCTTCTTCTGAATTAGTCGGCTCCCGCGCTCAAGGATGTCTGGCGGGAGCGCAGCGCGGGCGGCCACCAGGGCGTGCGTCTTCATGTACCTGAGCACGCTCTTCTCTGAAGCCCACCGCCCGCGCCGCTGGATGGCCCACGCCGTCCTGTAGTCCGTCGCCGCGTCATGACTCGGCCCCGAGTGCCTGGCAGCATGTGGCGGGAAGCGCTCGACACCGACGTCATCGCAGGCTCGCCTCAGAGCCCAGCGGTAGGCATCCACCGAGCAGCTGAAGACTCGGTCCGAGGGGCCTCGCTCGGACTTCCTGCGCGCGAGCATGTCACTCACATGCCGGCGGTCGATCAGCGCGCCCTGCCTCACGCCCGTCTTGGTCCTCTCGCCACGCTCGGTCACCCCGAGTCGTAGAGCAGCGATCTGCTCGCCCGCCTCGTCCGCGTCGACCGCGATGTCGGCCGCCTGCAGGGCGAACAGCTCCGCGGATTTAAGGTGGGCGTCCAGGGCGACCTCGGCGGCGTCAGCGGCCTCCACGCCCCCGGCCAACCTCGCGGCCTCGTCCAGCACGGCCCAGAGTTCGAGAGGCTGGGCCCCCCCTTCTCCTGCAACGTGCAGTCGATGGCAGGCTCGAAGAGCTCGGTTGGACCTCGGCAGCCCCGTCGAGAGCTCGGGCCACACGTAGGCAAGCCCATGCGCAGCGAAATCTCCTCGATGCGGGCCCACCTCCTTGTCCTCGACCAGGCGGTCCAAGTAACAAAGGACGGAGTCGTCGATCTCCTCTCGGCTCCTCATCGGCAGGTTCACCTCCAGCGCGAAGTCAAGGAAGCGGCGCACGTTGGGCACGTAGCAGCCCAGCGCCGTCTTGGTGGAGACCGAGAACGGCAGCAGGGCCAGCCCATGGGTGGCTCTCTCCCGCCGTTGCGCCCGCTGTGGGTGCGCGCCCTCCGCGTCGTTCCTGCGGTGGGTGTTGCCCATCTTGCGGTGCTGAGCGTGGTGCCGAAGCCTCTCTTCGCCGACGGCGTCCGATAGAAAAGGTAGCAGCAGCCAACCCAGGAGCGCGGGCCACCGCGGGCAACTGGACCGGCACGCGGTCCCGGCCGATGGCTGCTCATCACTCGAGTCGGGTTCCCCGGGAGGTGGCGATCGTCGATGGTCAGGCGCCTGGTCGCCAATTCGAACCCGAATCATCGCACGAAGATCCTCCAGCTCCGTCCAGTGTTCCTGCTGTAGCCGCTGTCTCTCCGTCGGGGTCGCCTCTCGAAAGCTCGCGACGAAGCGATCCCTTTGATCTTGCGTCTGCCTCCAGGCGCTGCTGCAAAGAACTCTGATGATGTCGGTGATCGTGTGGCGAGGGGGCCCGCTGACGAGTGGGCGCCTCAGGGCCTGGTTGGGGCCGCTCAGAAGTACATCCGTCATGAAGGCCACGCGCCACTCCTGCCACTCAGTACCATCGGTGGCCCGCTGCGTGAGGTCGCTGTACCACTGCTGCGCCCAATCCCGTAGATCTTGCATCATGTCTGCGTAATCTTGCACCGCTTGCGCTCGAACATAGTCGGGCGTGGGCGGAGGCCGGCCCATCGCGCATGGGCTTCCGTCCCCAGTCAGCCCGAGGCTCGAAGGAAGGCTGCAGGTAACCTGCAGGTAGTGACTCCAGCAACGTAGCGTCCCGGCGCCTGCGCTCCATGGTATCTGAGATCAACTGCTCCGCGGCCCTCTCGGTCAGGTCGGCCTCCCGTCTCTCCTGCATGGTCAGCGTCGCGTCCACGTGGCACTCCGCCAGCGTCCTGCAGAAGTGGAAAGAGTACGCCTGGGCCGCCCTTGTCCGAAAGCGACCGCTCTCGTCCTCGCCGCAGAGGCTCGCCGAGTGGTTTTCGTGCGCGCAGGGGCGAACAAACCGCTGCACCCCGAAGGCCGCCCCCGTGGGCGTCGTCAATTTCAGCGCGGGGCAGCCCCGCATGCACTGCGGGGAGGTCGCTCGGTAGGCACCCAAGTGTGCCTCCCAGTCCATCAGCTCCTTGGTCACGAAGATCGAAGGAAACGGCGGGCAACCCGGATCGGCAGGATGCTCGACGGATACTGAGCCGCCCTTGAGCCCGATCGACTTCAGGATCCTCGAACTGCTCAGCAACTGCGCGTTCCCAAGCTTCACCTTCTTCGCGTCGCCCCCTCGCAGACCCGGCCGACCCCGCAGCTGATGTCGCAGACGTAGCGGGGGAGGGCCTCCAGGCTGGAGGCGAACCCGCGACCAAGTAGAGCATGAAGGGCCTGAGTGTCCGCCGTCCGTCTCCACTTCTGCCAGCAGCTCCAGCCTCCGCGCGTTGACCTCGTCCGTCAGGTCGAACTCCGCCTCGAAGCCGATGTCCGCGTCGGTGCAGATCATCAGGTAGCCCCGCGAGCCCGCGATCCTGAGCAGCCAGTCCCCCAGGTCCCCGATGCGCGTGTGGCCGCTGCAGAGGTGGACGAAGCGCAGCACCTTCACCGGGATCGCTGGGCTGGGTCCACCTCCGCCAAGTCCGCCAGGGCCTCGATCCTCGAAGCCACCTTCTCCGGCAACGCCAGCTCGTCCGTCCTCCGCTCCTTCGGGGCCTGCCCAATCGGAAAACCTCGGCTCGGCCCGTCGCTGTGGTTGCGGTCCGACGGCGCCCAGCGCCAGTGCTCCCGCATGCCGCGCCCGAGGTCGAGGGCAGCCATTCTCCTGCGCAAAATCAGAATGGGCCGACTGGCCGATCTGCCCTTGCTGAGGCCGCCGAGGCAGACCAACGAGTCCGTGATGCGTAAGTGCTTCTTTCCCCCAGCTCGCACGGGTGCGGGCCGAGTGCCTCGCTGCGGCCAACCCCGTGCGCATCTCCAGCAGGTTGATGTGCTCCTTCTCCTCCCAGCGCCAGCGCGCAACCTCCTTCCACCGAGCGATGTCGTCCCAGCGCTCGTGCACAGGCGGAACTCGGATCCGGGTGCCCAACTCCACGTCGGTGCCCACGCGTCTGAAGGCCTCCCCCTCGCACCGGGCGCCCGCCGCCCAGGACGAGGAAATGCCCGTCCAAACGGTCCAGCCTCCTCGAATTGCATATCGCGCCTCTCGACGCTGCTCCTCCACCGTGGCCGCCGCAGAGATGAGCGCACCACCGTAGAGGCTCGCGTCGAACATCATCACCATCGGGCCCCAGGGCGTCGAGAGGTCCACCGAGATCAGCAGCGCCAAGGCCGCGGCCGCAGCCAACTCCCTCAGCACTTCCCGTGGGGCCTCGCGCCGAGCTCCACCCCGGAACTCCATGCGCCAGGAGTGCACGTCCGCGAAGACGCTCAAAGCACAACGGCAGATCAGGAAGCCCCAGGACAGGATGCCAACGATCCGCGCGACGGTGTCGGGTAGTTCCCACTTGTGGATCAGGATCTCCGATCTCCCGTATGCCGAAGACCGCCAGCCACATCTTGTCCTGGTTCGGCGCCAGCCGAGTTCCCCGAAGATCGCCACCGATCATACGAGCGTCCGCCGCGCAAGCATCCTTGTGCCCCTTGAAGCCCGCGGACACCACCAACTCCTTGGCACCGAGCCAGATCTCCTCCACCGTCGTCGCCGCCTCCTGGCCAGGCCGTGTCGGGAAGTCCAGGCCCATGATGCCGAAGTCGTCGATGTACTCGTAGTGCGCAGCAGGTAGATCCCGACTGAGATGGGGTAACGGCCCGCCTTCGGCCAGACGTTGGCCGTCTGAATGCGAGGGAAGCCCGAACTGGGGCCCAGTATTGAAGATGTCCTCCATGGTCGTCTGAGCCATCCAGCACGCCCAGGAGAAGCCCATCAGCGCAACCTGCACCCCGACGTAGGGCCCGCTCCCAGGCAGAGACGAGCCTTCGGGAAGCAGCGCGTCCAGCGCATCCCCAGACACGCCCGGCAGCGCGAAGTACGGCGCCAGCTCCTCCCCCAGCTCCAGCGTGTAGTAGAAGTCGGGAAGGTCGCCCGTGCCGAAGCGCATGGTCACGCCATCCTCCTTCATCTCCTCGGACACGTCCAAGAACGACATCGCACTGGCGCCGCCCATGGCACGCCGCGGGGGAGACCGCCATCGCATGTTGGAGCGCCTCTGGTCGAACACCAGACTTAGCGTCACCTCGGGCTCGCTCCCCACAAGCTCCGCCTTCTTCGCGGCGCAAAAGAGCCCGACCTCGTCCACCTTCACTGCAGTGCGGCGCAACATCCCCGCCAAAACCATCCTTCGGGCCAGCTGCAACATTTCCTTCTTCTTGCGGAAATGCGGGTCCACGTAGTTGCGTATCTCGCAGGCCTGAACACAAGCCTCGCCATCCTCTCTCAACATCTCCTCCTTGAACATCTCCAATTTCTGTGCCGCGCGAGGCGACGCAGACCTCGCACTCGCAGGTCTGGTCCCCGGAGGAGGTAGGGCGACTCGGTCCCATTGAGCTGGAAACGTCTCGCCCCTGTCCGGCAGCCGTCCACTTCCGCCAGCACTCCTCCTCCGAAGTTCGGCCACCCTCTGTTTGAAGGTGGACTGGAACTGATTGCCCGCCGCCGTGGCGGCAGGGCGCAGCCGCAGAAGCGCGGCTCCTTGTGAGGGTGTAGTCGACGGCGGCGACTGGCGACGAACTTCTCCCAGCACCCGCCGAGTGAGGTCCCCGTCCAAGTTGTCGGGCGCGATCCCCTGGCCCCAGCAGTCGGCCAGGCCCAGTAGACTGTCGTCCAGACTCCCACGGTAGAGCTGACGCAACGCCAGGAGAGAACGGTTCGCCGTCTCCACCAGCTCCATCTCCTCCTTCCAGCGCGACAGCACCCGACGAGAAGTCGAAGCGGGGCGCTCCGGGCGGGCGAACAGCACCACCTCGGACAGGATGTCCCGCCGCCGAGACATGAAAGCCCAAACTCGTCGTGCAAAAGCCCGCGGGCCAGCCGACGGCGATGATGCGAGTCAGCTGCAGCAGAAAGAATACACTAGCCAAAACAAGCCGACGCGCAGGGGCGCCACGGCGCCAGCTGCAAGGGCCCCCCGGCTTGAAACCGAGCAGCCCCAATTGAAGCTCCTTGACTCACGGCGGGGCCACCGCGCCCCCGTCCAGGTCGGGGCGCGCCTTCATCAGCTGCGCGTCGCGACCCATGGCCTTCTTCATCTCTTCCTGGGCGCTCATTGCCCGAATGGTGCTCTCGTCGGCGAGCTGAGGGTCCAAGCGACGCGCCGCCTCCCAGTCCACCTTCGACTTCCAGTTCTTGGCATCCTTGGGGCGGCTCCAGTCGTCGCGGCTGTTCACGTTGCGGTAGGCCCTCACAATGGCGTAGCCCTTTCGCACCAACCGCTCGAAGCTCACCAGGTTGAGGAGTCCCCTCTGACGATCGGTCATCAGCATCGTGTCCACCGCGGCGAAGGCCGCGATCATCTCCCGCGCCGTGTTGCAGTCGCTCAGGCCGCGGTCCCTGATGAAGCCCCGCGCCCAGGCTTCGGCCGTCTTTCCTGACGAGTAGATCTCCGACAGCACCTCGGCCGAGATCCGCTGGCGGTAACCCTCGGGCATGCGGCTGTTCCACTCCTCGGGCTCGATCTCCTTGTACTCGTCCAGCTGCTCCATGAACACCTGCTGCGGCAACTGAGCCTTGAAGCGCATCCGCTTGATGGCCAGCTCGACGGCCTCCGGCTGAGACGTGGCACTTCTCGGGCGTCTCCATCAGCGCTGTGGGGGTACTCTTCGCGGGCGACCCGAGCACGGCGACTGCAGAGGCCGAAGAACTCGTCCCCTCGATCGCAGCACCATGCTCGCCAGCTCTGGCCTCCGCAGGGGCCTCTCCCTTCAGACGAGCCTCGAACCGATCCAGACGCGCAATCATGCCCTCGATCACCTGCTTGTTGGCCTCGGCGTCCGAGCGACCGCGCGAATCCAGGGAAGCTTCGAGTACGTCTCGACGCAACTCCCTCGTCCTCTCGGCGGTCCTGATCTCGCTGATCTCTTCCATCATGGCCTTCTGGGGCTCCACGAGATCGTTCAGCTGGCTCGCCAACGCAGCACTCTCTCCACTTGAAAGATAGCCGGGCGGCGGCAAGGGCGGAGGCACCGAAGCAGTCGAACCGACGGGCACATCCATTCTCGAAGCGCTTGAGGACCCAATCGAGGACTCTCCGTGCTCCCCACTGTCCGACCACTCGTGGGCCGCCCAGAGGGTCAGAAGGATCAGAGCCAAGAACATCGCAAACCACCGCTGAAGAGGCATGAGCTTCTGGGCCCACTCCTTCCACTCCCACAGGTAGGTGGCCCACTCCTGGACGACCTCCGAGGTCTCCACGAACGCATCCTTGGCCGTGGCCAGGTAGCTGATCGTGTACACCCAGACCTCCTTCATATACTCGATCACGCCCAGCAACACCAGCAGGTTGTACAATACGAACAACGCGGCCAGCACACCCAGGAAACGCTTGGGACTCCTCAAAGACCACCTCAGCGTCTTGAGTGCCGAAGCCCCCGAGCTGAAAACGGCATACAGGACGTTCACCGCCATCGCCTGCTGACCACCCCTGCCGGGGCGGTACAGCGGCAACATCGGCGCCGTCGACGCCCTCAACCCCTCCGTCGCCTGGCTGACGTAGGCGTCCCTCTGGGCTGCGGAAAGAGGGGGCATCGGCCGCCAGCGGATCCCCGCCACAGGGTCCGTGAAGATAGACGTCTTCGCCGTGATGCAGATCAGGCCGAGAGTCAGGTCCGGGCCGATGACGGCCCACACATTGCCGCTCTTGCGGCGCACCAACTGCACCTCCACACCGTCGGTCGCACTCAGGCGGTAGAAGCGGCGAGACCATGGCTCCACTGGCATCTGTATCTCGAGACCCTCGGGCTCGTCAGCTGAATCCTGCTCCACGATCGGATCACTCACCAGCGAGACGAGCGACCGCACCTGTGGCCCGAACGGCCAGCACCCGAAGCGAGCCGTCTCGTCGGCGCTCTGCAGCGCACTCGGCGGCAGGTCCGGCACCTGCCAATCGTCGGAGGACTCCAGCTCGACCAGCTCCCACGAAGAGCCGCCCGAACTGTCGGAATTGCCCGCGCTGTTACCGCGCGGGGAGCAATGGAGGAAGAACTCGGGCGAGGCCGCAGGAACCCTTGCGGGCATGCTCGAGCCAAAGAACTTGAGCGGAGAACACAAGCATAACGTGTTATGTCAGAACGGCGCCACCTGACTTTGCGCCGCCCCCGCCCTCCCCGCCCGCCGACCATTTAAAAAACGGGGGAGGGGGGGGAGGAGAGAGGACCACGGCCCGAAAACTTCATTGTTTGCAACAACACACACAACACGGCCCAAGAGAACCCCCAGGAAGCCCGAGGGGGCCACCAGAGGATTCCTGCATGGTCGGAGAGTGTCCCAGGAGGGCCCCAAGACGGGCTGAGCTCCCCACGACAAGCCAAGAGAGACCCAGAACGGCCGAAGTGGGCCCTCAGACGGGCCAAGAAAGGCCCCAAAGGACTCCAAAGGAAAGCCCGGAGAGGCTCCAGAGACTGCCACAATGCTTCCAAAAAGGCTCCCGGCACGCGTTCCAGTAGGCACCCGTGTACTGGGTGCGTTGAGAGAAGAGAGGAGGACGAGGAGGACAAGGAGGAGGAGGAGCAGGAGGAGGGGGAGGAGGAGGAGGAGGAGGAGGAGGAGGAGGAGGAGGAGGAGGACGAGGAGGAGGTGGGAGAGGAGGAGAGGAGGAGGGAGGAGGAGGAGGAGGAGGACGAGGAGGAGGAGGAGGAGGAGAAGAAGGAGGAGGAGGAGGAGGAGCAGGAGGAGGGGGAGGAAGACCAGGAGGACGAAGAGGGGGAAAAGGAGGGCATTGTTCTTTTAATATTATCTTGTTCTCTGACTCTCTGGCTCGGGGAGGGATGCTGAGGACGAGGAGGGAATGGGAGCGCAGGATGAAGAGGGCTCGAGAGGGGGAAGTAGGTGAAGTAGGTGAAGGAACACAAGGAGGGACACACCGAAGAGCGGGGAAGACAGGGTGGAGGAGAAGGAGGAGGAAGAAGAGGAGGAGGAGGATGAGGTGAAGGAACAGGGATCACTTTCAGGGAGACGCCGACGAGGAAAAGGATGAGTATAAGGTGATGGGAAGAGGGAGAAGGGGAAGAGGAGGAGGGTAATGGGACTGCAGTGGACCAGGGATGATGACGGCGATGACGCTGATGATGATGACGATTACTATGCCGACGACGACGCCGACGACGACCAACAAGATGTCGATGGTGCGGACGATGATGCTGAAAGTACGATGACGATGATGGCGATGGTGATCACGATGCTGATGATAATGGTGTTGATGATGATTGTTGTGATGGTGATGGTGAAGGTGACCATGACGATGACGATGGTGATGAAGATGACGGGGATGAGGATGATAATGATGACGATGATCATGACCCTAGGTAGACCTTGAGCGCGCGCGAAGCGCGCGCGATGGTTCTAGTATGTATATACCCCCAGGGGAGTGCGATCGAAACGAAAAGGGCGGGTATCGAGAGTTTGGGATATAGGTGTTGACTGGCACACGAGCAGATAAGAGCGAACAGCCTTACACGATTGTTGTTGTTGTTGTTGTTGTTGTTGTTGTTGTTGTTGTTGTTGTTGTTGTTGTTGTTGTTGTTGTTGTTGAACTCTTATTTCTGAATAATTATTGTTGATCCCCCCACCGGTGCATATTGATTTTTCTCAATCAAAGTGTGCCCCTCGACGCTCGCACCCTGTTTTTTGACAAGGAAAGTCTTCCTGCTCAAACTGGCCCCCTGGCCCCAGGGTTACAACAACAACGGCTCCCGCCTGAGACTTCCACACAATTTAGCCAGGACCCCCGCTCCCGCCAGAGACTTCCTCGCATTGTATTCAGGAATCGCGCTCTCGCTTGGGACTTCCTGACAATTTATTCAGGAATCGCTCTCCTGGCGCTCTGGAGTCGCGCTCTCGCTGGAGACTGCTTGCAACTTACTGAAGAATGGCCTTGCGTTGGAATTTCCTGCAATTTGCCCTAGCGCCGCGTTCCCGACACCCAGACACCCAGGAGTCGCGCCCGTTGTGGCCCCATGTGCATGCCCTTCATGGCCCCGCTGTCGCAATTTGTGGCCCCCTCATTGTCCTACGTGGCCCAGTTGCTACCCTCAGTGGCCCCATAGTTGCCTTGTGTGGCCCTGCATTATCTGCACTTCGTGGCCCCTGCTCGTTCGCGCTCTTCGTGGCCCCATACGCATTCCCTTCGTGTCCCCGCTGCCGCCCTTCGTGGGCTACTTCGTGCCCTTCGTGGCCCTGCTGTCGTTCTCTCTCGCTCTCGCTTTCGCTCGTCGTCGCCGTCGTCGTCGTCGTCGTCGCCGTCGTCTTCGACGTCGTCGTCGTCGTCGTCGTCGTCGCCGTCGTCGTCGTCGTAGTCGGTCCCCTGTCCGTCCCTCTTGGGGTCGGGTCGACGGTCCGCGGCCGCCCCGCCGATCAGCGCTGCCGCTGGCCAGGCCGACGGTCCGCGGCCGCCCCACCGCTTGCCCAGGCCCAGCCTGCAGGGAAGAAAAGTATACCCCCCAAAAGGCAAAATGGGTTCGATCGAAGACGAAAAGGGCGGGTATCGAGGGTTTGGATAATACGCGTTATTGGACACTCGATCATATAAGGGCGAGCAGTCTTGAAATTATTGTTGTTGTTGTTGTTGTTGGTGCTTGTTGGTGTTTGTTGTTGAACATTATTTATTCTAAAGAATAATTATTGTTGGGCCCCCTGGTGCGCGCCCCCCCTGCGCCGCCTAGGCCGCAGCTACATTTTCATCATTTTCGTGAGGAAGCCTCAGAAAAGAGGGTGTGTACAGGATCCGGTTGTTTTGTTGTAATCCGCTTTCCCTTGCAAAAAACAATAGAAAATGACATTTCTTGTTCTAATATAATCAAATTTCAAGAATCCCTTGCAAAAAATAAGGTAAAGTGGACATTCGCGCGCGCAAGACGAAATCCTTCCAAAACCTTAGTGTTCGCAGCGATTTTAACATAAAAACATCAAAAAACCAATGGTTTTTCAACAAAAAATTGTCAAAATCTCATCCCGCGCGCTCTTGCGGATTCGTAGGAAACCCAACACTTTTTAAACATTTCTGTCAAACGGGCTTTTGCGAGCAACTTTTTCGAACTTCTGCGACAACGGTTGCGCACCTGCCAGGGCCATCATCCCTGTCAAATAATACCATGCGGGACACATTCGTTTTTTCTTCGCGCGCGCACGCCGAAATCTCCAAAAACCATTGGGCTTCTTGTGAGTACGTATCATGTGTATCATGTGTATCATGTACCATATGCATCATATGCAACAGATGTTCTGTGGAAGGCTTCACAACTTCTGTGGGTTAACAAGGCTTAACAACTTCTGTGGGTGTACGAACGTAGGCTTAACAACTTCTGTGGGTGTGTACTCCACGCCAGTGTAGTAGCCACGGTCGTCCGCAGGCCACGAAGTGAAGTGTCCGAACGTCATAGGGCGGGAAGCTGGGTGTGGGTGGTGGCGAAGAGTCGTGTGGATATTTGGTAGAGCTTGCACTGCCCCCCCACAAAGTGGGGGTATTGGCTGGCGTCGCATGAAAACCCTGGCACTGGTGAGAACACTGAGCGTTCGGGTAAAGTGATTGTTGAACACTATTACTTCTAAAGAATTATTATTGTTGGACCCCCTGGTGCACGCCCCCCGCCCAAAACCTAGGCCGCAGCTACATTTTCATCATTTTTCTGCGAAAGCTTCAGAAAAGTGGATTACCCCCGGATCCGGTTTTTTGTTGACGCTCGTTTTCCCTTGCAAAAAACAATAGAAAATGAAAATTCTTGTTCTTAGTTGATCAAATTTCAAGAATCCCTTGCAAAAAATAAGGTAAAGTGGACATTCGCGCTCGCAAGACGAAATCCTTCCAAAACCTTAGGTTTCGTAGCGATTTTAACATAAAAACATCAAAAACCCAATGGTTTTTTAAGAAAAAATTGTCAAAATGTCCTTCCGCGCGCTCTTGCGGATTCATAGGAAACACACCACTTTTTAAACATTTCTGTCAAAAGGGTCTTTGCGTGCTACTTCTTCAGGTGCTTTGAACTTCTCCAACAACGGTTGCGCGCCTGCGAGGGCCACCATCCCTTGCAAAAAATGAGACGAAGTGCACATGCGCGCGGCCGCCGCGCGCGCATGTCGAAATCCTGCCAAACACAATGGGTTTTCAATAATTTCAAGATGCGATGTTCAGAAAACATATGAAAACGCACTACTTTCTCATCCGAAAAATCTCGAAATCCATTCGCGGTCTCTTGATGAATCTTTAAAGCCCAAGATGGCCCCAACAGGCGCGCAAGATGGCCCCAAGAGGCGTCCATGAGGCCCGCCTTGGAGCCGTATTGGAACTGTCGATGGCCATCTCCCTTTCTCCCTCGCATGTCTGCTTGTACATACGTATAATTTCAGAACTTACCGTGCATGCGATCGTTTACAACATGGTGGACCGTGCGTATGTCACGAACCTTGTATACATGTGTTTCTCTCCCTCCGTCTGGCTGTGCACGCGCGCGTTGGGCACTGAGAGTTAGGATCATAGCGCCATGAGTCTATGAGCAATGCATGCGTCATCCTTGGGACTGTATAACATCAGTGTAACACATGTACTTCTGTAATCGCATCCCCACGAATTTGCCCCAAAAATGTGACCAACTATCTTGGCACTGCGTACCATCTCACGTGTACCGTGTACCACATCATATGTAACAGATGTGATCAACCTCTGTGGGTGTGTACCCCACGCCAGTGTAGTAGCCAGGGTCGTCCGCACGCCACGAAGTGAAGTGTCCCAACGTCATAGGGCGGGAAGCTGGGTGTGGGTGGTCTCGAAGAGTCGTTTGGATATTTGGTAGAGCTTGAACGGCCCCCCCACGAAGTGGGGGTATTGGCTGGTGTCGCAAGAAAACCCTGGCACTGGGGAGAACACTGAGCGTTCGGGTAAAATGATTGTTGTTGTTGTTGTTGTTGTTGTTGTTGTTGTTGTTGTTGAACATTATTTATTCTAAAGAATAATTATTGTTGGGCCCCCTGGTGCGCGCCCCCCCTGCGCCGCCTAGGCCGCAGCTACATTTTCATCATTTTCGTGAGGAAGCCTCAGAAAAGAGGGTGTGTACAGGATCCGGTTGTTTTGTTGTAATCCGCTTTCCCTTGCAAAAAACAATAGAAAATGACATTTCTTGTTCTAATATAATCAAATTTCAAGAATCCCTTGCAAAAAATAAGGTAAAGTGGACATTCGCGCGCGCAAGACGAAATCCTTCCAAAACCTTAGTGTTCGCAGCGATTTTAACATAAAAACATCAAAAAACCAATGGTTTTTCAACAAAAAATTGTCAAAATCTCATCCCGCGCGCTCTTGCGGATTCGTAGGAAACCCAACACTTTTTAAACATTTCTGTCAAACGGGCTTTTGCGAGCAACTTTTTCGAACTTCTGCGACAACGGTTGCGCACCTGCCAGGGCCATCATCCCTGTCAAATAATACCATGCGGGACACATTCGTTTTTTCTTCGCGCGCGCACGCCGAAATCTCCAAAAACCATTGGGCTTCTTAAGAATTTTAGCACCGCGCATCATAAAATCACACGAATCGCACCGTAGGTCCTCGAAAAACACCTGCACGACTTTTCAAAATTTCTACCCGCGCGCGCTGTCCGAATCCTAAAAAAACCAATGGTTTTCCAACATTTATGTTACATGAGCTCGCGCGAGCTACTTTCGCACGCTCTTGCAACGGGGTTCGCGCGCCTGCCAGGGGCCACAATCCCTTGCGGTTGCGCCATAGGTTGCGCCCTCGGCCGCCGAGAATAAAACGTCCCCCTATTGGTTGCGCCATAGGTTGCGCCCTCGGCCGCCGAGAATAAAACGTCCCCCTACTGGTTGCGCCATAGGTTGCCCCAGGAGGCCTTCAAGAGGCCCCAAGAGCCCGCCGTGAGGACCCAATAAGCCCCCAAGAGGCCCCAAGATGCTTCCAAGAAGCCCCCCAAAGCCCCTCAAGAGGACCCCAAGCGGCGCCAGGAGGCTTCCCCCCTTCCCCAAGAGGACCCCAAGCGGCCCCAGGAAGCCTCCGACTGATCACTGGCACATCCGTAGCCATCTCGGATCAAGGTATCGCCTGTGTTCTTGGATGGTCCATGGCTTTGACGGCGAAAGCCCTTGACGAGCAGTATGGCCCGGAGCTGTCGCGGCCTCCCTTGGCCGACTGCGAGAGCCCGTATTATTTGCATCAGGCGCTCGTTGCAAAGGGTATCCAGGTCAGTCACCAGGCGTGCAAGACTTGGTGGGGCAAGTATCGGGTTGTGCCATCGGGACAACCATCGGACAACCATCGGGACAACCATCGGGACAACCATCGGAACAACCATCGGGACAACCATCGGGACAATCATCGGGACAGTCATCGGGACAACGATCGGGACAAGCACAACCATCAAGACAACCATCGGGACAATCATCGGGACAACGATCGGGACAACCACAACCATCAGGACAACCATCGGGACAACCATCGAGACAACCATCGGGACAACCATATCCTCTCTCTCTTGTGTATTCCCACATCCCTCAGGAATTTGCCCTAAAGATGTGATCAACTATCTTGTGAGTACGTATCATGTGTATCATGTGTATCATGTACCATATGCATCATATGCAACAGATGTTCTGTGGAAGGCTTAACAACTTCTGTGGGTTAACAAGGCTTAACAACTTCTGTGGGTGTACGAACGTAGGCTTAACAACTTCTGTGGGTGTGTACTCCACGCCAGTGTAGTAGCCACGGTCGTCCGCAGGCCACGAAGTGAAGTGTCCGAACGTCATAGGGCGGGAAGCTGGGTGTGGGTGGTGGCGAAGAGTCGTGTGGATATTTGGTAGAGCTTGCACTGCCCCCCCACAAAGTGGGGGTATTGGCTGGCGTCGCATGAAAACCCTGGCACTGGTGAGAACACTGAGCGTTCGGGTAAAGTGATTGTTGTTGTTGTTGTTGTTGTTGTTGTTGTTGGTGGTGGTGGTGGTGATGCTGTGTGTTTTGTGTATGTATCAATGGTGGTATGTTTTCATGTTGTTTTTCGATGTTTTTTTGTGTGTTTTTTGTGTGCATTTCTATGTTTTTGATTATCCTGTCTTGAATTTGGCGGCGAGCCCAGGGGGGAAACGAGAAGGGGCGGTTTTTCTCAGAAGGCTCGGAAGGCCTGGGGCCGTCTGAGATTTTTTTGGAGCCCTCCTCGAAAACACAGGAAACTTTCCAGAAGGCGGGAAGGCTTTTGAAGTTCCGCAGCCCTCTTAGAATGCCTGCCCCTTCTCACATCCTCCCTACTCACTCGCCGCCTTTCAGAATGGCAGCGGTGCTGCGCTTTGCCTTGCTGCAGCGCCCTGGGTTTGTCACCGCAGTTTCCGTGACACCCTTGTTTCCACAGTCGGGGAATTTGTGCTTTCTCACTTGGAACGCTTCCTCGCTTCCCTGGGCGGTGGTCTCGTCTACGCACGGCACCACCCTTTCGCTGGCCGGCGAGGCGCGCACTGCTATTTCAAGAGTCCGCTACCTGGTCTTTCCACTCTGCATGATGAGCGCAGTTGGGAGAGTCGCGCGCGTCCATGGTTCCTTTTTGCCCTTGCGGGTTTAATAGGAACCTGCACATATCAGTTGATGGGAAGAGCTGGTCTTCGTAGTTGAGCACGATGATGAACATGGCAACCATTGTTATTACCAAGGCTATTGTCATTGGCCATTACTGCCATGGGTTGGGGAACGGCGTCAGACGAGCGGAATAACTACATAAGCCCTATCAGAGAGCAGACAAGCATTTCAACACACCACATCGTGCCGCAGGCACGGTGGTGAAGCAAGGTAGCCCTCGGGCGTTTGCCTAAGGGCATCCAGTGTTTGAGCTTCTACATCTAGTCTAGCGCCTTGGGCATGCTGGGCTTGCCGTCTAGCATCATGGGCATGCTAGTGGAGGGATGACCACAACGATGCAGCAAAACCCTCGCTGGCGTGTGTTCACCTCGCCTTCCTTCTTCACACGGTGGTTCTTAGTGAGACCGCTGCCACTGTGGTTCAAGGCATTCGGTGCCTTCTTGGTACATGCGGATCAAGCACAAACACGATCCTTGCTCAAGAGCAAGCCAGCACCCATCAGGATGCACAATATCGCCTGTCTCGTGGCAGCATGCTTCATACTCGTCGGTGCCCAGGCGGTGAAGCTTGGCGTCGGCATTGTCGGCCATGTGGCTTCGGCTGATAATGACTGGTTGGTGGGAGTCAGCACGCAGGGTGACATGGAGTGCAGCGTAAATGAAGAGTGCATCGTCGGCTCTGGCCAGGGCAGCTGCAAGGTGATGGTCAACCCTTCGGTGCCAGTCCAGCTGGGCAGCACTGACTCGGGCTACCATTGCGAAATTGCGTTCAACGATTCTCACAAGTACAACAGGGCAACCAGGTTCGACACGCCCAAATCGGACATCATCATCACTGGACACTCGCAGCCATCCCATTGGAACCTGTGCTGGAATCGCGGCTCCCCAGGCATCGATCACCGAGCGTCGCGGGCAACAGGTGTAGAAGATTATTGTTACTACGTCAACGGCCTCTGTTACCTGTGGGCTTCACCGTGCTCTGGCGGGTGCTCCTCGCTCAATGCCTTTTCCACGTACTCGTCGTTCTGTCCTACGTTGCGCTACGCCACCGAGTCGGAATGGTCAGCTGCTTTGCCTGTTCTGAACAACAATCGAGCCGCGTTCTACCAGAAATGCGCAGCTAGCCAGTTGGATCCACGTTGGAACCACTGCGACTATTCGAACACCTTCGTGCGGGTGGAGGATGGCTCATGGAATGAAATGGTGATAGTGTGTCCCACCTCAACTCCTGCTACGCCTTCTCCGACGCCCAGCCCCACGGCCTACCCGACGCCCTACCCGTCGCCCTATCCTACGCCAAGCCCTACGCCTAGCCCAACGCCCAGCCCGACGCCCTACCCGACGCCCTACCCGACGCCCTACCCTACGCCAAGCCCGACGGCCAACCCGACGCCCTACCCGACGCCCTACCCTACGCCAAGCCCGACGGCCAACCCGACGCCTTACCCGACGCCAAGCCCAACGGCCAGCCCTACGCCCAGCCCTACGCCCAGTCCTACGCCTAGCCCAACGGCCAGTCCTACGCCAAGCCCTACGCTTCACCCGACGCCCAGCCCCACGCCCAGTCCTACGTCCAGCCCTACGTCTAGCCCCACGCCCCACCCCACGCCTAGCCCTACGCCCAGCCCGACGCCCAGCCCAACGCCCAGTCCGACGGCCTACCCAACGCCCTACCCAACGGCCTACCCGACGGCCAGCCCTACGCCCAGCCCGACGCCAAGCCCGACGCCCAGCCCGACGGCTCACCCGACGCCTAACCCCACGCCCAGCCCTTCGCCCAGCCCTACGCCCAGCCCCACGCCCCAACCTACGCCTAGTCCTACGGCCAGCCCTACGCCCAGCCCGACGGCCAGCCCGACGGCCTACCCAACGCCCTATCCGACGGCATACCCGACGCCCAGCCCGACGCCCAGCCCTACGCCCAGCCCAACGGCCAGCCCGACGGCTCACCCGACGCCCAGCCCTACGCCCAGCCCGACGGCCAGCCCGACGCCCGGCCCCACGGCCAACCCGACGGCCAGCCCTACGCCGAGCCCTACGCCGAGCCCGACGTCCAGTCCTACGCCGAGCCCTACGTCCAGCCCGACGCTTCACCCTACGCCCAGTCCTACGCCCAGCCCTACGCCCAGCCCGACGGCCAGCCCGACGTCCAGCCCGACGCTTCACCCTACGCCCAGCCCGACGCCAAGCCCTACGCCCAGCCCGACGCCAAGCCCTACACTTCAGCCTACGCCCCACCCTACGCCCAGCCCGACGGCCAGCCCTACGTCCAGCCCTACGCTTCACCCGACGCCCAGCCCCACGGCCAGTCCCACGCCCAGCCCTACGCCCAGCCCGACGCCGCACCCTACGCCCAGCCCGACGCTTCACCCTACGCCCAGCCCGACGCCCAGCCCCACGCCCAGCCCGACGCCAAGCCCTACACTCCACCCTACACTTCACCCTACGCCCCACCCTACGCCCAGCCCGACGCCCCACTCTACGCCCAGCCCTACGCTCAGCCACACGGCCAGTCCTACGCCCAGCTCTAGTGGCGGAGCCGGCTCGGCGCCCTCCATGGGCGGAGCCGCCGGCGCGGCGCCCTTTCTCGGCGGAGCGGGCTCGGCGCCCGCCATGGGCGGAGCCGCTGGAGTGCCGTCGGGATCCATCTCTGCCACCGGCGATCCTCATTTGCAGAACGTCCACGGTGAGCGGTTTGACCTGATGAGGCCTGGTAAGTTTGTCTTGATTCAGATTCCAAAGGGGGAGCTTGCCGAGGGCGCGCTGCTCCGTGTGCAGGCGGATGCGCGTCGACTGGGTGGCCAGTGCGCAGATCTGTACTTCCAGGAGCTGAACGTCACAGGGGCCTGGGCGGAGGCGAAGTATGCCGGCGGCCTCCGCTTCCAGGCTCGGGGGCAGCTCCACGAGAAGCCGGACTGGATCAAATTCGGGAAGGTGCAGATCCAGCTGCCTGCGGCAGACCCCGCCCCACCGTGCCAGCGCGGCAGCGCACGGCTCGAGTTGAAGTTCCGCTGCAGGCCAGTGCCCTCTCCGGACTGGCGCGGGTCTCGAACGCCGCCCCCATGTTGGCATCCACGTGTGTGTGTGTGTATATACATGTATATTCATACGCTTCGCTTCCAAACCTCCCTCCTCCTCCTTCTCCTCCTCTCTTCCTCCTCCTCCTCCTCCTCCTCCATGGCCTCCCCCCTCTTTCCTCCTTCTTGATGGGTGCTGGGTGCTTCTCGGGGCTTGCTTTCGGCCCTCTTGGGGGCCTGTCGGGGCCCGTTGGGGGGGCAGGCCAGGGGTCTCGGGGCCGTCTTTGGCGCTGTGGTTCCACCAGGCTCTCCCGACGCGTCTCGGTGGAACCACCTTGCGGACGCTCTGGGCGTGCCTCGGGACCGTCTTGGAGCTCTCATCGGCAGTTTTTGCGTGTTCTCGGTGAGTCTTGGGTCCACCTGGTTGCCGTCTTAGAGCCGTCTTGGGCTGTCTTGGGGGTTTCTGGGGCACTGAAGCATTCTCGAGAGATCTGGACTCCGAAGCATAACTCATTGAGTTGTCGTTGGTTGTTCGATTATTTGTGTCCGCCTCTTGTGGCCTCGCTGGATGCCTCTTTGGGCGTCTCTTTGAGGCTTCTTGGGGGCCTTTGGGAGACATCTTGGAGCCTTCAGGAGTTCGTTGGGGCGCACTTGGGTGGTCTTGAAGCGTTTATAACCATCTTCGGGCAGGCTTTGCCTTTCGTGAGGTCGTCTAGAGGCCGATAAGGGCGCCGAGAAACATGGGGTGGGTACGGGTGGCCCTGCAGAACTACAGAAGCACTACCACATGGCAGACAAGCATTTTAACACGCCCCAGCGTGCCGCAGGCACGCTGGTGGATCAAGGTAGCCTACGGGCGCACGAATGAGGGCATCCAGTACTTGAACTTTTACGTCAAGCACCTTGGACATGCCGGGTTTCCAGTCGGAGGGTTGCTCGGCGAAGATGATCACCAGGTCGCAGCGAAGCCTTCACCAGGGTGTGTTCACCACACCTCCCTTCTCCAAGTAGGGGCTCTGAGTGAGCAGAATGGGTCCGTGTTCTCAGTGGCAGAGGCAAGCTTTGCATGACGAGTTTCTACTCCATGTCTTTCATTTTTCATTCATTCCGAGCTCCATGTAATCGCAGGGTGTCGGAGCCTTGAATGTCAGCGAGGCTCGGCTCTGGCCATTGCGGTTTGAGACAAAAGCTGCTCGGATCCGTGAGCGACTCCGATGGGAGGCTTGCAGTTATAAGACTGGCGGGTGTAAGCGAGTATCATGAGTGCGAGGATCATCATGTCTGTCATCGTCCTTCTCAGTTCTCCAAGTTCCCCCTAATCAGCCAAATAATTTCCAGATGCCTAAACAGTGTTTCGAGCATGTTTTGGAGGTGTAGCAAAAATCAGGTCTGAAGCGTTTTTAGAGCATGGTTTACACATTTTGAAGGCATCTCTAGTTCAATGATAGGACTGTTAGAATGTCCACTGTCATTCGGCCACGCGCAGAGGGGGGTGAGGGGAGGGGGGAGGGCTTCTTAGAAGCACCCCCGCTTCTTAGAAGGCGCGGGCCTTATCTATAGATGTAAGGCCGGCGCCTTCTGAGAAGCAGCCTCCTTCTGAGAAGCCCTCCCCCCTCCTTGTGCGCGCCGCTAAGTCATGGCATCCACAAGTATGGTCTCAAAGGGTGCGGCAGGGCCGCTGCGAGCCGCTGGCCTCCCACGCGGTATCCCCCGCGGTCTCCCGTGGCCCCCGTGCGGTCCGCCGCACGGCCTCCCCCGCGCGGCCTCTCGCACGGTCTCCCGGTGTGGCCTTTCGTCCGAGGCCGGGTGCCGTTGGCTCCACACTTGCGTCAAGTCGGGCCTGTCCCTCTACAGGAGGAGCATCCAGAAGTAGGCAAAAAATAGCCTGGGGACGATTTCTTTGAACCATTTTTGCCCATTCGGGGGGTATGTTTCGTTTTTCGCTCCAAATCCCCCTCTGCAGGGGGACACGCCCGACTTGAGACTTGTGGAGGACGATCCATGGCGAGGAAGCATGCTGCCACATAATCTCCAGATGTCCGAACCATGTGTTAAACATGTGTTACACACGCGAAAGACATCCACAACTCCCTCGTGGTCTCCCTCGTGGTCTCCCTCGTGGTCTCCCTCGTGGTCTCTCGTGGTCTCCCTCGTGGTCTCCCTCGTGGTCTCCCGTGCGGCCTTCCCCGTGGCCCTCCGGCTGGCCCTCCGTGCGGCCTCCCGTGCGGCCTCCCCCGCGGCCCTCCTCTCGTGCTCTTCCTCTTGGCAGTCTCCCGCAGGGGTGACTTCCAGGGCCTCCCGTGGGGTCTTTCCCGTGCGGCTTCCCGGTCTGGTCTCTCCCGTAGGATCACCCGTGTGGTCTCCCGTGCGGCTTTCCGTATAGGTCCCCCATGGGGTCTCCCGTGCGGCCTCCCGTGGGGGGTCTCCCGTGTGGGGTCTCCCGCGCGGGGTCTCCCGTGTTGCCCACGGTCTCTCGTGTCGTCTCCCGTATGGTCTTTCCCGTATGTTTCCTCCAGCCCCCCCCCCGGTATGGTCTCTCCTGTATGGTCTCTCCCGTATGGTCGTTTTTCCCCCCGTGGAGTCTCCCGTATGGTTTCCCGTATGATCTCGCGTACGGTCTCCCGCATGGTTTTCCATGCGGTTTCCCATCTTGTCTCGCTGATGGTCTCCCGTGTTGTCCTCCGTATGCACCTTCCTGCATGTTTTGCTACATGCTCTCCCGCATGATCTCTTGTATGATCTCTCCCGTCCCCCCTCCCTTTATTACGAAATCTGGAGTACTCGCAGATGGCCTGGATCCCCTGTCGGGAACCTACGATCAACTGCATTCGAGCCGACAGGCGTTTCTTCGGACGTTTGCGAGGAGGCCCTTGGCGGGCAGTGGACCGCGCTTGGCGACGTACGAACGTCTCGCGCCTCTCTCTGGCGGCTTCTCGCCCGTGCTGGACGATGCTTCCGACGCCCGTGCCGACGCCCGTGCCGACGCCCGACCCGACGTCGACGTTCGTTCGGCCCGTGCCCCGGCCCAACGCCCAGCCAGATGACAGAGATGCTTTGGATCTCGTGATACCGCTCCTGCGTCGCCCTGGAGTTGATGACAGAGCTGCTTTGGATCTCGTGATGACAGAGATGCTTTGCCGCCCTGGAGTTGATGACGCGTTCGTGACTACCGCTCCCGCCCTGGTAGCCGAGTGGGCTTCCAAGCGACCTTTTGTTCGCATACGGGTGGCTTTGGCATTTTGTCAGTTTGCGATTCCGGGGAGCAACAGCAGGACCTGGGGCGAGACGAGTGCCCTGACGTCCAGGCGAACCATCTGCACGAAGTGGGAGGCTTTGGCGCTGCTCCCGGGGCCGACTCGTGGGATCAGCAACAGGACCCTCGACGAGACGAGGGCGTCGACGTCCAAGTGGCCCTGGTAGAGGACACGGGAGGCATCGGCTTTGCGTCCGCAGCCGACTCGGGGGAACAGCAGCAGGTCCCTGAGCGAAACGAGGGCTCGGGGTGACGGGCGGTGCTTCCGAGGTGAAGGCGAGGCAACCAGCAGCGATCTTTCCCTGGAGCGAGCACTCCGCAGCAGCTGCGACCGATCTAGGAGGCGCCGCTGCCGTCCCTGTGTCACGTTCCGTTCCTTGTCGCCCTGGTTCGTCCCTGGACCCTGAGGCTGCCGGATTCTCGACGGCAGCGAACGCGTGGGTTGGGCAGAACGCAAGCCGTGCGAGGCGGCGCGTTTCTGGCCTCGGGGCCACGGGCGCCTCCGGCCTTCCGGCCGCCGGCGAGGGCATCTGAGCGGCAGCGCGGGCAGCCTTCACTGCGTTGTCTGTCTTGAGCCCATCCAGGGGGCGACGCGTGGGGGACCAGGTGGCCTTCTGCATGTCGGGTGCTCCCTGCAGACGGCAGGGGCTGGTGGCGAGCACGGCGCGGGGGCAGACACCGTGGCCGCAGCCGCTTCCTGGGACGCAGGCGCCGCCGGCATCCGCCGGCTGGTGGCTGGAGAGCGACGTGCGCCCCTGCAGGGCGACGACGGCTGCTCCCGCCGAGGGAGCCCCAGCTGGGGAGACTGAAGGCGGTGCGCGCGGCCCGCCCCCTGGCCCAGCCACGCCCGCGCCGCCCCGTGCTCCGGCGGCGCGCCCGGCTCCCCTGGCCCCAGCCACGCCCGCGCCGCCATGTGCGCGCCGCCCTGTGCGCCGCGCCCGGCCGAGGGTGCTCCCGGCGGTCCTGCCCGCAGCCCCGAAGCGCAGGCGTGGAGGCCCCATCGCTCCCCCGTGGAAGCGGCCCTGGCGTGGGAGAGCGAGCAGGGCGTTGACGGCGACCGGGGCCTCTTCCCCGCCCCTGGACGCCCCTCCCGCGGCTCGGCCTGGCGCCCCTCCCATCGATGCCCGCGGCAGCCCCGGGGCCCACTGCCAGCGGCCGGCTCTCCGCCGAAGCCTGGCCTCGACGGCGGCCGGCGGCCCGGCCCCCGCCCCCGCCGACCCTGCTCAAAACCTCGATTGCGGGGACGATGGCGACGATGCCGCGGGCGAGCTGGGCGCGACCGCCGACACTTCGCCCGACGTCCTGCCCGACGCCCCGTTCGGGGTCGCGGCCGACGGTGCCCCCGACAGCCCTGGGGGCCGCACTCGGCAGCCGATTACCGCGCATCCCCAGCCCCTGGCGTCGGACAACGGCCCCGCCTCGGCCCTGGAGCTGATGGCCGCGGCCGCGCGGGCGGGCGTGGCGGTCCGCGACGGCGAGGGCCCTGGCGCGCCCAGGGAAGAACTGGGGCGTCGCGAGGGGGCCCTGCCTCGCCAGCTGATCCAGTGGGGCCCTTCGACGGCGAGACGCCTTGCGAGTGCGTCACGCGGCTCCAGTGCGAGGCCAGGCCCGCTTTCGTCAGCGGGTGGCACGCTTTCTGCGCGGCGCAAGACGAGGGCAGGCGGCGCGTCACCTGCGCCCTGGAAGACGGCCAGCTGTCCAATGCTCGGTCTTCCTCCGCGGGCTCGCGGCCGCAGGACACGACGTGGCGGCGTGGGCCGAACGAGAGGGCGTGGTGCTGCCGCGGCACTTGCACCGGAGGCGGCGCGAGGTCCCAGCTGGGGCCCGGCAGTCCTGGTCGCGTCCGCTCCAAGCCTGGACTTGGTGCCTGAGTCGCCTTGCTTGCGCCGCCCCGACATGCTTCGTGTTGCTTCGTGCGTACCTACTCTTCTCCGAGCCGCTTTGGGCTGTCTGCTCCCAGGTCACCTGGTCGTTTCTCTCCGTGCTGCGTGGGGCTTTTTGCCCCCCTGGTCGGTCCCGCCCCGCTGCGCCCTCGCGCTGCCCTTCCAGACAGGCCCTGCCTTTCCTCCTCCCTCCCTCCCTCCCCCCTTGCCAGCGCCGCCCTGGCGCCCCTGCCAGCCTTGGCTGGCCTTAGCCTTGGGGCTGCTGCGTCGTGCTGCGCGGCCATGCCTGGCACGGATGCACAAGGCGGTGCTCTTCGGCAAGGTCCTCGTGGACCCCCGCCTGGTCCTTGGCGCCCCGGGTCGCATGTTCGTTCTGTTAACGGCTCCACAAGGCTTCTCCCGCGGGGCCTTGGCTCTAGTGGAGCGCTGGCGCTTGCTCATCTCATGAGCTGTCTCCCTGGACGGTCGCTCCTTGGGCGCTTGTTCACCGGGCTCAGCTGTGAGAGTCGATGTCGCAGCCTGGTCTTGTTCTCTACCTGCATGGGCCTCTCCCCATGGCGACATGTGGTGGCTCTCGTGCTCTGCTCTCGGACCTCACCTCCTGCTGCCGCACCTCTGCGCGCACGCGGATGCCCACAGGGTCCGAACGTTGCCTCCTTTTCCAGGTTGTCCCCCGGGCCCTCCGCGTCCGGGCGTTCCCTCCCCCGCTTCCTCGTGCTTCCGTTCGCCCCGGCGCGCATCCCGCGGCGGCCCGCGCGCCGTCTGCACTCGTGGCGGCCGCCGAGTGCAACGTCTGGTGGGCTGGCGGGCTGGCTCGTTGGGTGGGTTGCGGGGCGGAGAGGCCATGGACCTCGGGAGCGCGGTCCCGCAGTGTGTGAGGGTCGTGGCCTCCAGATAGCCTCAAGTCGGGCCTGTCCCTCTACAGGAGGAATATTCAAAAATAGTAAACAAAATAGTCAGGGGAGGATTTTTTGCCCATGTTTAAGTATTTGAGGGTACTTTTAGACTATTTTTTATTTTTCGTCCAAAATCCCCCTGTAGGGGGACAGTCCCGACTTACAGATAGCGGGCTCGATACTTTTTGCCACGGATCGTGTCTTCGGGAGCGCTGGGGAGTGCTGGGGAGCGCCAGTGGGCGCCAGGGGGGTGCTGGGGAACGCTCGAAGTTTTGGGGAGCGCTTGGGGGCGCCCCTGGGGGCGCTTGGGAACGCTCGGGAACGCCTGGGAGCCAGAGCTTCGCCTCGGAGCGCTGGGGTGCGCCGGGAAGCTTGCGGGGGCGCCCGGGAGCTTCCGGGAACCCTGGGGGGGATCCGAGAATGGGCCCAGGACCCCGATCTTGAGGGACTTGCTCCAGGAGCTCTTTATCGACGGTTGCTCAAAATTGACCAGGTGCTCGTCTTCGAGGGGAATTGTCAGTAAACTAAGGCGTCCTCGAAGGATGTAGCTGTTGGGAGAGTTTTTGAGGGCCTCGCGAAAGCGTTTTTCGCTCGTGAGCGCGGACACTTTGTTTGAGAAGCTTTGGAGTCCTGATATCGCGGGCCTTTTTTAACGTTTCCCAGAGCACACAATATTCTCACGACGTGGTTGGGCGTGGGGAAATGCTGGCTTCATGCCCAGGGCATTAACTGAATAATCACATTTTCGGAGAAACTGAGCAGCTCTGTGCAAAGGAAAATGGTAACTATATCATCACAGATGCCACGTTGTTGAGTTCCTCAGAGTGCCGCGGTGCTGCGTCTTTGTGCAGTGATGACGCCTGAACCTCTCAGCTGCCGACGCCTCATCCGCGCAGCCTAGTACCCACCTCTGGGGGCCGGCGGAGGATCATGAGTTTTCGTGCCGAACGAAGAGTGCTTGCATCCGCGGCACGCAGCGCATTTGCAGGACCCGATGGCCGCACCGAGGAATCATGTGTGCCCCCCGCACGCAACTCATGGGTGGGACCCGGCGGCCGCACCGAAGAGCCCCCAGACAGCCGTGCACAACTCAGCATCACATAAGCACGGTACCATCACTGCAACTACTTTCTGTGTTTCCTCTGGACCCGAGCGGGCGGGGGTGGGTGATTGATGAGTGGTTGTTGGGGGTGGGGTGTGGGCAGGGGGGAGTGGTATGGGGGAGGGAAATGATGAATAATAATAATACGAAACATGTGATGAGGTGGGAAGGTAGGGAGGCAGATTATGATGTTGAGGAGGAGGAGGGATAGGGAACAGGACGAGGAAGACTAGGAGGAAATCGCTAGAATGACGATGGTGACGATGTCGATGACGATGACGATGGTAATGCTGATGATAATGATGACAGCGACGACGATCAGAAGTTTGATGGTGATGACGCGTATGATCGTGATGGTGACGACGGTGACGATTATGGTGATGGTGGTGGTGGTGAAGGTGATGATGCTGCTGCTGATGATGATGCTGACGATGATGATGATGATGCTGATGACGATGATGCTGATGCTGATTATGATGATGATGCTGCTGCTGCTGATGATGATGATGACGAGGATGATGATGATGATGATGATGATTGATGATGCTGATGATGATGCTGCTGCTGATGATGATGATGATGATGATGAGGAGGACGATGAGGCGGTGGGTGGTTCGGGGGCAGAGAAGAACAGTAATATGGATGATCAGGAAGAGTGGGAGGAGAGAGGGAAGCAGAGAAGGAGGTACGGGAGTAGGTATGGTGGGAGGGAGGAGGATGGCAAGGGGTAGGAGGGGAGGCGGGATGGAGAAGGGGTATGAGGCGCAAGGCGGGATGAGGTTGTAGGAGGCTCGGATGATTGAGGAAACGGGGCGGATGGATGGAGAGAGGGGTAGTAGGGGAAATCTGAGAGGAGGAGGAGAATGAGGAGGATGAGGAGGATGATGATGATGAGGAGGAGGAGGAGGAGGAGGAGGACTATTGTAAACCCAAGACTCATCAGTGGTTTTGCAATCAACTCTCTCTCCAAGTTCCCGCTTTCATAAGCTCCACACAAGGATTCATTGTCATTGTAGGAACTGCCCCTTGGGAAGGCAACCGTTTGAAACTCCTGAACTTTACCAGAACACCTTTCGTGGGACTTCAATGCCGCGAATCGCCGTTGTCCTGGCGTCTTGACGATCCTGAACCGTGCGAGAACACCATTTCTGGGACGCCAACATCATGAATCAGCGTAATTGTTGCGCCCTGACAGTCCGACATCCTGCAACAACGCCACCTTTCGATGGGAACCATGAGAATCCTTGAAACGATTCCCATATCTTGAAACGAATGTGCGCGGCGCTAAGGCGAGAGCCACATTTTGAAAAGGATCCGCCCTCCATCCATGAAGCTGTTGCACACTTTTTCAGACGAATGTGCGCGCCGCTCATGCGAGAGCCACTTTTTGAAATTCGACCCGCCCTCCACCCGTGAAGCTCTAACCTTCAAGAATAATGTGCTCGCCGCTCATGCGAGAGCCACATTTTGAAATCGACCCGCCGTCCATCCGTGAAACTGCTGCAAGTTTCAATCTTCAGTTTCACAAGTGCTGAAGAGCTATCGAGCGAAATGCCCGGCTCGCCCTTTCGACCGGCCTCGCGGTGCGCAGGGAGGAGTTATTCGTAAGGAGACGGAATGGAGGAGGAGCAGGAGGAGGAGGAGGAGGAGGAGGAGGAGGAGGAGGAGGAGGAGGAGCAGGAGGAGGAGGAGGAGGAGGAGGAGGAGGAGGAGGAGGAGGAGGAGGAGGAGGAGGAGCAGGAGCAGGAGGAGCAGGAGGAGGAGGGGTAGGAGCAGCAGAAGCAGGATGCTCATGATGTGGCGGAGGTGGCTGCTGTGGGCGACCCGCGCGAAGCAGCCGTGCCCTGCCGTGTCCACCCCGCGTTGTGCTCGTGCACTGCGCCACTTGCCGCAAGCTGAGCGCCGCTCACGGGTTCCGCCAGTGGGCGGGGCTTCCGCCCGCCTGGCCAGTCTCGCTGCCGCGTGTGTCCCCATCGCGGTGCTGGGGTGGGCGGGATGAGTATCGGGGGCGGAAAAGAGGGGGGTGATGACTAGGGGGGGTGGATATCATGGCGGGGGCCATGATATTCCCCCAGATTTCATGGCGCCTCTTCTTATTTCATTACGTCCCTGGCCCGCCCGCTGGGCCGCGCACATGCCGCCGGTCATGATTTGCACCCCCCCCTCATGGACACCCCCCTCTTGGCCGCTCCCGAGAGTAGGCCCGGGTCGGAGGAGGGGGCGGGAATGAGTAGGGGGCGGCAAAGAGGGGGGTGATGGCTACGGGAGGGGGAGTATCGTGGGCGGGGGCCATGAAATCTCCCGTGATTTCGTGGACCGTCTTTAATTTCCATAAGTCCCTGGCCCCCCCCCTGGGCCGCGCACATGCCGCCGGCCATGATTTGCGCCCCCCCTCTTGGATACCCCCCTCTTGGCCGCCCCCGAATGAGGGGGGGCAGATGGGTCCACGCCCCCCCCCCACCAGGGATTTTGTTTTCGTCCTCGGGCTTCGCGTGGAACAGATCCCCGTAGTCTTGCGCCGGATGGCGTCCCACATGTTTGCTCGCAGTTTGCTTCATATCTAAAGGCTGCCGCCTCTGCCGCCGACCCCAGAGAAATTCAGGGAGGCTCAGTTGCTTAGTGCGTTTGGTTGACCGCGTTTTGCTTTTCCGTATACGTGTTTCCGATAAGTCGGACGGCCATCCTGGAGGTTCGCGTTGCGCTCCTCCTCGTCGTCCTTCTCCGCAGATTTTCTTTGGTTTGTATTCGCTGTCCGTTTAAGAATTCCTACGGATTGCATCGGATTCTTGTGGATTCCTACGGATTCCCGAAGATTCTTGTGGATTCCTGCGGATTTCTCAATGTTCCTGTGGATTCCTGGGGATTCCCGGGGGTTCCTAAGGATCCCTATGGCTCCTGAAGGTTCCCATGGATTTCTAAGGATTACGATGGATTCCTAAAGGTTTTCGGTCATTCCTGGGTAGTCCTGGGATTCCCAGGGGATCCCGAGAACCCTCCGGGATTCCTTTTGAAGTCCTGATGATTCCGATGAGGTCATTGATTCCTGAGGATTCCTGAGGATTCCATGTGGAGTCCTGGGGATTCCTGGTGATTCCTATGGCTTCGCAACGATCACGAGGGAGTCTTCAGGATTCCCACGGGCCCCTCCGGGATTCAAGGGTTCTGACTGATTCTTGAGGATCTCAATGCAAGGAAACGCTTGTGCTGGACGAAGGGAGTCGCTGCGGGCACGGAAGAGGCGTCGCGGGACGCAGTGGAGCGCGATATGCTGACGCAGGCGAGGCGCGAGGGCAAGCGTGTGGATCGCCTCCGCGTGCGAACGGGGAACGCGATGATGGACCAATTCGAGCCCTGGTATTTCGGCGTGGCGTTTGCGTTTCTGTTCAAGTATTGCACGGGGATGCCGGATTGCCCAGACTTTATGAAGCGTCCGCGACATCGCCGAGGCAACGATGCTCCGCGGGTGGAGCTTCCACTGTGGGTGCGGATCATGAGCCGTCGCGTGGAGAGTCAGCTCTGCCGCGATTGGCACTTCGGTTTCGTGGCATGGAACCTCGTGTTTCGATCGGCGGTGAACCCAAGCAAGACGTGATTCACGTACGCGGCGGCGAACTCCACAGGCGCGGTGGAGCAGTTAACGCCGGAGGAGATCGGCGAAGGAGCGAAGCAGATCTACCGAGCGCTGGACGGGAAGTATGTGGATGTCAACAATAGGAGACAGAGAGTCAAGGGCGACATGACGAAAGTGCGCCATGCGCCGGGCTTGGGGAAAGCCGCGCACAAGCTCCTGACGCACATAGAGCACACGTCGCGGCGCCTCCCTGGTACACAGGAAGCGCGTCGGGTCATGCGGTTCGAGACGAACGCCCTGCGAGTCCGGTACGGCGTTCCCATCTTCGTAACGTTTTCTCCCGACGAAGCCCATAACTTGGTAATGGTCCGCCTGTCGCGCGCTCGACGCCACGACCCTGTGCACCAGTCGGCAGATGACGAAGCACACTCGCGCCGGGCGGGGGGGCGCGAGTGGCCGCGCGTAGCGCCCGAAGTCGACGAAGCGCGCGTGGCCATTCCGATCGAGACGGCGCTGGCAGGCGTGCCATCGTGGGCCGAGCGCCGACGAATACTTGCCCGCGGTCCTATGGCGAGCGTCGACGGTTTCCCCATCCTGGTGGACGCGACGCTACGCCACGTGTTCGGTGTGCGGACCTGCCCGCGCTGCCCGCGGTGCAATCACGCGGAAGAAACGGAGCCCTGCCAGGACTTATTCGGGAGTAGCGCCGATCCTGGAGGGGGCGCTTTCGGTCGAGTCGATGCGTGCTACGTTTCCATTGAAGCGCAGAAGTCGACGGGCTCTCTACATGCGCACTGCCAAGTGTTTATCCAGTGCCTGCATCAGCACGCGCCGCTCGCAGAAGTGTTCCGAATTGTTCGCGACGACGTAGATGGCAGGGGTCAGCAGATCGCGGCGCGTTATTTAGAGTATAAGACTCGCGTGTGTCGGCAGGTGTATGCGGCTCAAGTGTCGGCGGAGCAGATCAGCCGGAATTTAGAGGAAGCAGAAGCGCTGTGGCCGGAGTTCAAAACCGAGGGCGGTCTCCTATGCAGGCCTGCGTTCCAGAGTCACAGTCTGCGGCCTGGCGCAACTGAAGCGGAGGCCGCAGCCGACGCTGTGGCGTGGGAGACAGCGTACCTGGAAAAGGACGTGCAGTACCTGCAGGAGAGAGAGCACCACGTGCATCTGAAAAACGCGGAGACGGGGGAGCGAGTGCCGCTGCCGGCGTGCCGCCGAAAGGACAACCCCAAGTTGTGCAAAGCAGATTTTCCGCGCACGTCGCAGATTATTGATCGCGCCCTCGTTGTGTATCCGGGCCGAGCGGACGCACTGGACATGCCGAAGGCGGGGCGTCGGAATCGGACGGGCAGCTTACGCGGCCCAATGAACCGCGAGAGTCTGAACGCCACGCGCCCCTGCATGTTGGCCGCGCAACGGTTCAATTCGGATGTGCAGCTGCCGTATCGGTTCCCCATCACGGAAGTCTGCTGCGCGTGCGGGAAAGCGTGCGATAAAAAGCTGAACGACGCAGCGATCATCAAGGTCGTGCAGATGGCTCAGGACGCACAGGCAGGATACGCCTGCGACTACTGCACGAAGCGGCAACCCGTGGCCTTCCACGAAGTGAAAGAGTGTTGCAAGGGAGTCGAGAAGCTCGGGCGGCAGCTGCAGGGCGAGAACGTAAATCGGATCGGGAAGCGAGTAGCGAACATAATCATGAGCGACGCGTACGGCAGGGGAATCGTGCGAGGGCAAGTGGAGTGTGCGAACCTGAGGGCGTGTGCGAGGGGCGACGACGTCACTGCGGCAGAATCGTTGAAGTCGTGCCAAGCCGTAGCCTTTTACGGGCGGGAGTACGTGGAGTTGGTGGAACGCTTGGCAGACCACACCACAGGCGCCCGGAAAGCGCAGTTCGCCGAAGTGGACATGCGGCGCCCGAGGCGCCGGAAAGTAACGCTGCCAGACGTGGCCATGTTGCATGGGCTGCGGCCGGAGAGTCCCGACTTGTGGCATCTGTTCCCCTACGAGTTCGCAACGTACTGGACGCCGACGGTGCTGTCGTTTCCGACAAGAATGAAAGACGCGGATCATCCTCGCCATCACGCAGTCCTGACGCATCAAGGGCAGGAGAAAGTTCGCCACAACAGCAAGCATCCAAAAGAAGAAGAGGACCGTGTTCCAGGAGAGGATTACACGGTGAAAGGAGACGGAGGCGAGGATTGGGTGCCGCTTCCAGACACGGAAGGGTGCGCCCACCTCCGCCACACGTGGGTCTTGAAGAGGAACAGGAGGCCCATGGCGCCTACTTTCTTTGGGGCGCCCGTGCCTCGCGGACGTCCAGGAGAAGCGGAGCGGTCGGCGCGCGCTGTCATGACGTGCTTCCACCCGTGGACATTAAGGCCAGACGCGGCGGACGAGCACGTAGTGTTCGCAGGGGACTTACGCGGGGGCGCGGCGACATGGGACGCTGCCATGGAAGCGTGGCTGGACGGCGGCGTGCAGACGAAGGAGGCCGCGCGGCACGTGGGCAACTTCATGAGCGTGTACCGCGTCCAGCCCCAGGACGCAGACGAGGCGGAGGAGCGCAGCGACGAAGACGTGAGCGATGAGGAGTTAGACGTTGGTTTCGAACAACTAGACGAGGCGCTGAAGTCACGAGTGGGCGGGGAAAGGCGGAAGGACGGCGACGGAGACAGCAGCAGCGAAGAAAGCGACGCCGGCGGGATTCCAGGAGCGGGCGGCGCATCCCACTATGAAAATTCGAAAGAGGGCATGTCTGTCGCGCAACGAGCGTGGGGGGCCCGAGACGGCGAAACGCCGCTGAGCGAGGTGCAAGGCGCCTGGCCAACAGGAGAGGCCTGTGACGTCGAGCGCGTGCTGGCGGCAGCGCGCAAATCTCGGAACAAGGAGCAGTCAATGGCAGATAGGGTTCCACAGGCTCGCTGAGTAGTGGCCGTGGCTGGCCAGGCCGCGACATCGGCAGACGTTGCAGTGTGGCTGGAGAGGCTCGAGTTCCGAGTGGACAAACAGACGGGGCGGCGCGTGGTGAACGCAAAGCAGTTCGAGATGGTGAAGATAGTGGCGCTCCGAGTGGTGCGCGAGATTGACGGCGAGGCAAGTCAAGATGCCGGCGTGGGTGAACCGCTGCAGTGGTGTATGCACGGAGGCCTTGGGACGGGCAAGTCGCACGTGTTGCGCATCATCCGTCATGAATTGTTCGAGGGGTTGATGACGTGGACAATCGGTGTGCATTTCCAAATCACGGCTCTGCAGGCCGTCATGGCACAGCTGCTGGGAGGCGATGCCATTCACCATGCGTGTGGTATTCCGGCCATCAAACGGGGTGAAGAGAAGGGGGAGGACGTCCAGCTGCAGTACGAGACGGCGAAACGCGTGCTGCAGTGGAGGTGGTTGTTCATCGACGAGATCAGCATGGTGAGCGCCAGACTACTGGCAGAAGTAGACGCGAAACTGCGCGGGGTCATCCGTGACGTTGGGACGACGAAGCGTAGCGAAGATGGCGTGCCGCGCTCGTTCGGCGGTTTGAACGTCGTGCTGAGTGGTGACTTCTGGCAGCTGGCACCCCCGGACGGCGGCTTCCTTGCGGATATCCCAGCGGAGAGCATCTCGGCGGCCCGCAAGTACACGTCGCTGCCACCCGTGCTGCACGGGCAAGCGCTCCTGTGGGGCGGCGCGGAGTGCGGCGTCCAGGGCGTGACAGAGTGGGAGGAGTGCGACAGGTGCGACGACGCCTGGCTGAAGGAAGTGCAAGAAGAGTTCCGTAGAGGGGCGCTGTCAGCGGATTCGCACGCATTTGTGCATGGTCGCGATGCAGCCAAGCCTGGCAGCTGGCTGAACGGGGACGTTTGTTGTGGGAGTCGGGCCTGTCGGGAGCTGTGCGACGTCGGGAGGGATGCAACGCGGATGGGTTCGGGTCAGCGACGAAGACGTCCAGCGACGCCGAAGGAGATCCGCCGGGAGGAGTGCAACGTGTGCAGAGAGGAGCGGGCGCGGCGACGGCTCGTGGTGGATGGCCCTGACGACCCACGATTGTTGTCGGAGAAGTTCCTTGTCGCGCTGGGTGTGTTTCCCAACAACGACGTCAAATGCGAGGCGAACAAGCTTCGAGCGTCGCAATGCGCGCGCAGACACAGAAAGCCGATGGTGTACGTTCCGGCACGGGACACTCCGACGCCAGAGGCGCTGCGTGAGCGGCCAGATTTGCCGCGCCAGAAGCTGGCGTGGCTCCAGCGGCATGACAAGGAGAGCGGGGACTTGTATGGTTTTTTGCCGATCGCAGAGGGCATGCCGGTCGCCCTCGCCGACCGCATTGATCGAAGCGAGGACAAGAACCTCCTGCGTGGTCGCGTGGGGCGAGTGCACTCTTGGATTTGCGACGGAGTCGGCGAAGATGACCAGGTCACGCGCGGCGGAGAGACCATATTGAAGAAGACGCCGAAAGCAATTTTCGTGTTGTTTGACGAAGGCGAGGACGGGAATGGCGGTCGGAAGCCGTGTGCGTGGACGATGGAGGGATTGAGCACGCCCGGTTTGTAGCCCGTGACGCCGCAGAAGAAGGAATGGTTCGTGGACAAGGGTCGCCCGTATCCACGACTCAAAGTCAAAAGACGGCAGTTCCCTCTGGCGCCAGCTTTCGGCGTGACGGCCCACGCGGCGCAGGGGCAAACGTTCAAGGAAGGTGTGATCGTGGATTTGAGCATCGGCGGGGGAACGTCGCCGCTCTCGAGCTACGTGGCACTGACGCGCGTGCGACGGCGCGCGGACATGTTGATATTCCGAGCCTTTGACCGCGCGCCGTACACCCAAGGTGGACGGAAGGGGCCCGCCTTACTCTTGCAATCGTTGCGTGGAGACGCCCTGGACTGGGGCGCCATCGAGAAGGAGTTTATGCCCTCGGGGAGATGCGCACTCTGCTCCTCAGTGAAGTACAAGAACCAGTTCGGCCTGAGCCAGTGGAGTCGGGATGACGGCCTGCGCGTGTGTAACCTGTGCCTGGAAGACAAGAAGAGCGTGGGAACGCCGTGGCAGTGCATGGTGTGCGGACTCTGGAAGAGCCAGGGTGCTTTCCCCTCCTCCCAACACCACTGCACGAAGCTGACGTCACGGCGCTGCGTGGACTGTCCCGAGAGGCGAAAGTGTTACGTGTGCGAGGATCGCAAGTACGAGCAAGCTTTCGTGGCGTATCAGTGGGACAAGGCAGGGAACGCCCGGTGCAAAGGGGGAATGTGCCTGGATTGCGAGGAGCTGAAGAAGCACCTTAAGTGTTCGCGCTGCGGCGAGCACAAGATACCGGTGGAATATGCCAAAGCGGAACAGATGAACGACGAGCCCACATGCAAATCTTGTAAGAAGTTGCAGAGAGAGGAGGACCAGGCGCGCGCAGAAGCAGCAAAGCGGGTTTTATGCCCACAATGTGGGGAGTCGAAGAGTAAGGCCGAGTTTTCCGCCTACATGTTGGGGCACGCCTCCAAAGCGTCGCTTGCTTGCACCCGGTGCGTAGACGCAGCGGCTGCACAACGGGACACTGCGGCGAGGAAGGAATTCAAGGCCTGTGTTGTGTGCGAGGTGGTGCAGCGGCGTGAGTTCTTTTCGCAATTTATGTGGGAAGGAGCGGCCGATCGTGACCGCAACTGCAAGCGCTGCGTCAACGCTGGGGCTGCACAGCGCAACGCAGCTGCGAGGGAGGACGTGAGGGCCTGCGTTGTGTGCGAGGTGGCGCAGCGACGTGAATGTTTTTCGACTCGGATGTGGGAAAGCGTGGCCGCTCGGCACCGCAAATGCAAGCGCTGCATCGCTGCGCAGCGCAACGCAGCTGCGAGGGAGGACGTGAGGGCCTGCGTTGTGTGCGAGGTGGCGCAGCGACGTGAATGTTTTTCGACTAGGATGTGGGAAAGCGTGGCCGCTCGGCACCGCAAGTGCAAGCGCTGCATCGATGGCGCAAAGCTGCAACGCGGGAAGTGGAAACGTGTAGAATGTAAGGGCGCTTTCGGGGAGGAGCACTACAGCAACTGGTTGGCTGGGCGACCGACGCAGAAGGCGGATGGGAAGCAGAGGTGCTAGCCAAGAGCGCAAACGGAAGGAAGTCGCTGCGCGGAGCCATGCGTCGGAAGCGAAAATACAGAAGGCTAGATAGCTGTCTCCGAATCCGAAGAGAGCATCGACGACCGTGGCCAGGTGGGGGGGCATGGAGGAGAGCATCGGCCGATTTTGGGCGAGAATTCGCGGGGTCGGAGGTCCCGAGAACAGAGCCCAGGAGCCTGGGGGTGCCGTGGCCAGGTGGGGGCATGGAGGGGGGTACCAGTCCATTTTGAGCGAGAAATCGTGGGGTGAGGGGTCCCAATAACAGAGCCCAGAGGCCGGAGGATGCCGTGGCCAGGTAGGGGGGGGCGAGGGGGGGCATGGAGCGGAGTAGCGATCGATTTTGGGCGAGACGTCGTGGGGTCGGGGGTCCCAAGAACAGAGCCCAGAGGCCCTGGGAATGCCGTGGCCAGGTGGGGGGAGTTTGGGGGGTATCGGTCGATTTTGGGCAAGCTATCGTGGGGTCGGGGTCCCAAGAACAGAGCCCATAGGCTGGGGATGCCGTGGCCAGGTGGGGGGCATGGCGGGGGGTATCGGTTGATTTTGGTGGAGAAATCGCGGGTCGTGGGTCCCAAGAACAGAGCCCAGATGCTTGGGGATGCCGCGGCCAGGTGGGGGGCATGGAGCGGAGTATCGGTCGATTGTGGGCCAGAAATCGAGGGGCCTGGGGATGCCGTGGCGAGATCGGGGGCATGGAGGGGGGTATCGGTCGATCTTGGGTGAGAGTTTGGGGGGTATCGGTCGATTTTGGGCAAGCTATCGTGGGGTCGGGGTCCCAAGAACAGAGCCCATAGGCTGGGGATGCCGTGGCCAGGTGGGGGGCATGGCGGGGGGTATCGGTTGATTTTGGTGGAGAAATCGCGGGTCGTGGGTCCCAAGAACAGAGCCCAGATGCTTGGGGATGCCGCGGCCAGGTGGGGGGCATGGAGCGGAGTATCGGTCGATTGTGGGCCAGAAATCGAGGGGCCTGGGGATGCCGTGGCGAGATCGGGGGCATGGAGGGGGGTATCGGTCGATCTTGGGTGAGAAATCGTCGTGTGGGGGGTCCCAAGAAAAGAGCCCAGAGGCTTGGGGATGCCGTGGCGAGGTGGGGGGCATGGAGGGGGGTATCGGTCGATTTTGGTGAGAAATCGTCGCGTGGGGGTCCCAAGAAAAGAGCCCAGAGGGGCCTGGGGATGCCGTGGCGAGATGGGGGGCATGGAGGGGGGTATCGGTCGATTTTGGGTGAGAAATCGTCGTGTGGGGGGTCTCAAGAAAAGAGCCCAGAGGCCTGGGGATGCCGTGGCGAGGTGGGGGGCATGGAGGGGGTATCGGTCGATTTTGGGTGAGAAATTCTCGTGTGGGGGGTCCCAAGAGAAGAGCCCAGAGGCCTGGGGATGGTGGCGAGGTGGGGGGCATGGAGGGGGGTATCGGCTGATTTTGGGTGAGAAATCGTCGTGTGGGGGGTCTCAAGAAAAGAGCCCAGAGGCCTGAGGATGCCGTGGCGAGGTGGGGGGCATGGAGGGGGGTATCTGTCGATTTTGGGTGGGAAATCGTCGTGTGGGGGGTCCCAAGAAAAGAGCCCAGAGGCCTGGGGATGCCGTGGCGAGGTGGGGGGCACGCAGGGGGGTATCGGTTGATTTTGGGTGAGAAATCGTCGTGTGGGGGGTCCCAAGAAAAGAGCCCAGAGGCCTGGGGATGCAGTGGCGAGGTGGGGGGCATGGAGGGGGGTATCGGTCGATTTTGGGTGAGAAATCGTCGTGTGGGGGGTTCCAAACTGCCTGCTGACGTCGAGCGCGGTTATCTTCGCCTCCTCCTCCTCCTCGACCTGGTCCTGCTCCTCCGCTGCCTTCTCCTCCTCTTCTATTTCCTCCTCTGCCGCCTCGCTCTCCTCCCTGGCTCGCTGCCACTGCCGCTGCCCATTTTTCGCACGTGCGCTGGCCCCAGCGATGCAACTGATGACGTTGGGCCCCAGTTTGGGAATCAGCGGCGCCATAGCCTGCTGCCACTGCTCCCTTGTCTCGCAGGCGCGGCTGGGTCTGGACTCCAGGCGGGGGTGGGGCGGGCGGGGGACGGAGGACGAGGGGGCGAGGGGCACGAGCCGGGCCCGAACGGCGAGGGGCGAACGACGCGGGGGCAGGGGGCGAACGAGACGGGACCGAGACGAGGGGACAGAGGCCGAGGGAAAGGCGAGGGGAAGGGGCGGTGGGCGTCGTCGGTGCGCGCCGTCGTGCAGGTGCGCGTCGTTGCTGCTGGTCGTTGCAGGTGGTGCCCGTCGTTGCTGGGGGTCGTGTTGCCGGTCGGAATTGGTGCTGGTCGCAGTCGTGGTGGTGCTGCTGCTGGTCGTGGTCGTGTTGGTGGTGCTGCTGCTGGTTGCGGTCGTGGTAGTGCTGCTGCTGGTCGCAGTCGTGGTGCTGCGAGTCGTAGTCGTGGTGGCGTTGGTGGTCGCAGTCGTGGTGGTGCTGGTTGTGCTGGTGGTGCTGGTCTTGGTGGTGGTGCTGCTGCTGCTGGTCGCAGTCGTGGTGGCTGCTGCTGCTGGTCGCAGTCGTGGTGTTGCTGGTCGCAGTTTTGGTGCTGCTGGTCGCAGTCGTGGTGGTGCTGCGGGTTGCAGTCGTGGTGGTGGTGCTGGTAGTGGTTCTGCGGCTGGTCGCAGTCGTGGCGCTGCAGGTCGCAGTCGTGGGGCTGCTGGTCGCAGTCGTGTTGGTGCTGCTGGTCGCGGTTGTGGTGGTGCTGCTTGTCGTGGTGGTGCTAGTCGTAGTAGTGGTGGTGCTGGTTGTGCTGGTGGTGCTGGTGCTGCTGTTGGCCGTGGTGGTGGAGCTGCTGGTGGCAGTCGTGGTCGTGCTGCTGCTGGTCGTGGTCGTGGTGTTGCTGGTGGCAGTCGTAGTGCTGCTGGTAGTAGTCGTGGTGGTGCTGCTGGTCGCGGTCGAGGTGGTGCTGCTGCTGGTCGTGGTGGTGCTGCTGCTGGTCGCGGTCGTGGTGGTGCTGGTTGTAGTCGTGGTGGTGCTGCTGGTCGCAGTCGTGGTATTGCTGGTTGTGCTGGTGGTGCTCGTCGTGGTGGTGCTGCTGGTCGCTGTCTCGGTGCTGCTGCTCCCGGTTGCGGTCGTGGCGCTGCTGGTCGCAGTCGTGGTGTTGCTGGTCGTGGTCGTGGTGGTGCTGCGGGTCGCGGTCGTAGTGGTGGTACTGCTGGTCGTTGTCGTGGTGGTGCTGCTGCTGGTCGCAGTCGTGGTGCTGTTGGTCGCAGTCGTGGCGCTGTTGGCCACAGTCGTAGGGCTGCTGGTCGCCGTCGTGTTGGTGCTGGTGGTGCTGCTGGTCGTGGTGGTGCTGCTGGTCTCTGTGGTGCTGCTGCTGGTCGCAGTCGTGGTGGTGCTGGTCGTAGTGGCGGTGGTGCTGCTGGTCGCAGTCGTGGTAGTGGTAGTGCTGGTTGTGCTGGTGATGCTGGTCGTGGCGGTGCTGCTGGTCGCAGTCTCGGTACTGCTGCTCCCGCTTGCAGTCGTGGTGCTGCTGGTCGCTGTCGTGGTGCTGCTGGTCGTGGTCGTGGTCGTGGTGGTGCTGCGGGTCGCAGTCGTGGTGGTGGTGCTGCTTGTCGCAGTCGTGGTGGTGCTGCTGCTGGTCGCAGTCGTGGTGCTGCTGGTCGCAGTCGTGGCGCTGTTGGTCGCGGTCGTGGGGCTGCTGGTCGCCGTCGTGGTGGTGCTGGTGGTGCTGCTGGTCGTGGTGGTGGTGCTGCTGGTCGTTGTGGCGCTGCTGCTGGTTGCAGTCGTAGTGGTGCTGGTCGTAGTCGTGGTGGTGCTGCTGGTCGCAGTCGTAGTGGTGCTGCTTGTGCTAGTGGTGCTGGTGGTGCTGCTGGTCGTGGTGGTGGTGGTGCTGCTGGTCGTAGTCGTGGTGATGCTGCTGGTCGCAGGCGTCGTGCTGCTGGTCGCAGCCGTGGTGCTCCTGGTCGTGGTCGTGGTGGTGCTGCGGGTCGCTGTCGTGGTGGTGGTGCTGCTGGTCGCAGTCGTGGCGCTGCTGGTCGCGGTCGTGGGGCTGCTGGTCGCCGTCGTGGTGGTGCTGGTGGTGCTACTGGTCGTGGTGGTGCTGTTGCTGGTTGCAGTCGTGGCGGTGCTGGTCGTAGTCGTGGTGGTGCTGCTGGTCGCAGTCGTGGTGGTGCTGCTTGTGCTAGTGGTGCTGGTGGTGCTGCTGGTCGTGGTGGTCGTGGTGCTGCTGGTCGTGGTCGTGGTGGTGCTGCGGGTCGCTGTCGTGGTGGTGGTGCTGCTGGTCGCAGTCGTGGTGGTGCTGCTTCTGGTCGCAGTCGTGGTGCTGCTGGTCGCAGTCGTGGTGCTGCTGGTCGCAGTCGTGGGGCTGCTGGTCGCCGTCGTAGTGGTGCTGGTGGTGCTGCTGGTCGTGGTGGTGGTGCTGCTGGTCGTTGTGGTGCTGCTGCTGGTTGCAGTCGTGGCGGTGCTGGTCGTAGTCGTGGTTGTGCTGCTGGTCGCAGTCGTGGTGGTGCTGCTTGTGCTGGTGGTGCTGGTGGTGCTGCTGGTCGTGGTGGTGGTGGTGCTGCTACTGGTCGTAGTCGTGGTGGTGCTGCTGCTTGTCGCAGTCGTCGTGCTGCTGGTAGCAGTCGTGGTGCTGGTCGTTGTCGTGGCGGTGCTGGTCGTAGTGGTGGTGGTGCTGCTGGTCGCAGTCGTGGTAGTGCTGGTTGTGCTGGTGGTGCTGGTCGTGGTGGTGCTGCTGGTCGCTGTCTCGGTGCTGCTGCTCCCGGTTGCAGTCGTGGTGTTGCTGGTCGCTGTCGTGGTGCTGCTGGTCGTGGTCGTGGTCGTGGTGGTGCTGCGGGTCGCTGTCGTAGTGGTGGTGCTGCTGGTCGCAGTCGTGGTGGTGCTGCTGCTGGTCGCAGTCGTGGTGCTGCTGGTCGCAGTCGTGGCGCTGCTGGTCGCAGTCGTGGGGCTGCTGGTCGCCGTCGTGGTGGTGCTGGTGGTTCTACTGGTAATGGTGGTGGTGCTGCTGGTCGTTGTGGTGCTGCTGCTGGTTGCAGTCGTGGTGGTGCTGGTCGTAGTCGTGGTGGTGCTGCTGGTCGCAGTCGTGGTGGTGCTGCTTGTGCTGGTGGTGCTGGTGGTGCTGCTGGTCGTGGTGGTGGTGGTGCTGCTGGTCGTAGTCGTGGTGGTGCTGCTGCTGGTCGCAGTCGTGGTGCTGCTGGTCGCAGTCGTGGTGCTCCTGGTCGTGGTCGTGGTGGTGCTGCGGGTCGCTCTCGTGGTGGTGGTGTTGGTGGTGGTTCTGCTGCGGGTCGCAGTCGAAGCGATGGTGCTGCTGGTCGCCGTTGTGGTGGTGGTGGTACTGCTGACCTCCTCGTGGTGCCCGCTGCCGTGTCGGGGGTGCTCCCAGCGCTCGTCGGAGCCCCCCGGGGCGGCCGTGCTGGCCGCGGCGCCAAGCATCAGGGGCGTGCTGGCAGGCGGCTAGCGGGTGGGCCGGCGGAGTCTGCGAGCAGCACTTCGGCCAGGTCTGGGTCGTCCTCCCCGGCGGCTCCCCCCAAGGCGAGGAAGCCGTCGCCCGTCAGGGTGGCCATGAGCGAGTCCTGGGCCGCGACGCTCAGGAACCCCCACCAGCGGTTCTCGCGGAGCGGCGGAGGAGGGCCGGCGCGGCCCGCGCCTTCTGCTTGGCAAGCAGGCGTACCAGCTGGAGGGAATCGCGGCCCCACCTGCCTCCGACCTCGCAGGAGAGGACCATGAGGCGGCCTGAATGGCCGGTCGTGAGTTCGTGGTACCTGCGTCGTTTGCGCCTTTCGGCCCCAAGTAGCGCGGCGCCGTCGGTGTCGAAGGTGCGCGGCCGGTGCCAGCCGTCCCTGCGGAGGGGGGACACCATGGTGCTGTCGCAGCACAGCGGGGCGCCGTTCGGCGAGATGCCGTATACGACTAGGTCTAATTGTCTGCGGTCCAGCGGGTTGTGGACAACGGCGTTAGTGTCCCGCAGCAGCTGTTGGGGGACAACTCTCCCTCCTGCTTCTCTGGCGACCCTCGCCCAAGCTCGTTCGAGCGGTTTCGCGCGTCTGGCGAGAAGCCCCGTGCGTGGGCACGCGGCTAGGTGGTCTCCCAGCGTGTCCAGCCGGGCCCGGCAGCCTGGGTGGCCGGCTGCCCCGCAGGTGTGCGGGAGGAGCGGCAGCGGGAGCCTGAGGCGCCGGCGCAGGGCTGCCAGGAACCGCGCGGGCTTGAACACGTGCCCCTCGGTGGTGGGTAAGGTGTGAAGCCAGTAGGCGGCCCTCGGTCCTGAGCCTGACCTTAGCATGGCCTGGTTGGCCCTGGTGAGGCTGGGCATGAACACGTTGTCCCTGTAGTGTGTGTTGCGTGCGGAACAAGCGTGGAACTGCCAGCCGTGCTGCCATTCCCCCGGTTCGGCGGCCTCCGAGCGCGGCGGCGCTTCTGGGCGCAGCCCCTGGAGCAGGTCGGTCCAGGAAGGTCTCCGGAAGCCTTCGGTTTCTAGCAGCTGTGCGGCCGCGGCGGCTGCGGCAAGGTTGCCCCTACGGCCGGGCCTGGTGCCGTCGAGGAGGTCCCTGATCGCTGCAGCTTCAACGGGGCGCCGTTGGTGGAGCATGTGTAGGGCGTCTGCCCAAGCGCCCCAGTAGGCCGCTGGGGACGTGCGCGCGGCGCTTTGGAGCCCGAGTCCTCCGTGTCGTCCAGGCATTGCTGCCAGTGCGCGCGCCCGTCGCTCTTCGTCTTGCGACATTGCGGGGTCCCCGAGGAGGCGGCGCAGGGTGGCCCACATGTCGCCGTCGTGGCCTCTCGCGTATTCTGCGATTTCCTCTGGCGGCAGGGTTCGCAGCAGGTGGTTGGCCCGCGGGGAGGCGCAAAGGAGGAGGAGGAGCCAAGCGCACTGTAGGTCGGGCAGGTGCGCCAGTTCGTCCAGGAGTCTCCTCTCTTCCTGTAGTCTGCTCTCCAGGTGTGCGGCGACGAATTCTGGGGTGCCTAGGGGGGTGCCAAGGATCTTGATTCCTCGGTCGGGTGGTGCTCTGTCACCCCTCCAGACGTCTTGTCCCAGCTCGCCAATTCCGGGCGGCGCTGCGCCCCCGCCCCTGCTGTAGGCCCGGCACTTGCCAAGGTGGCAATCCACGTTTGCGTGGAGGTGAATTGCTCCGGTGGTGGTGTCGAAAGCGGCTCTGGCCCTGGCCCGGGTGGTCTTGATGTACACGTCGTCCAAGAAAGCGACTAGGAAGTCCCCTTGCTCTAGGGTCCTGGAGGCGCCCGCCAGCGCTCCGTGCAGGGCAAGAGCGAAGAGGGCTGGGGCCAGCGCGTCCCCCTGCTCCACTCCCTCTCCCTGGTGCACGTCGTGCACAGTCCCCATTTCGTCTTGCCAGAGGTAGGTGGAGTCTTGCCCGTGCCACATCTTCACGAAGGGGATTAAGCCGGCCAGCTCTGGGCGAGCAAGGAGCTCCTGGAAGAAGGCCGACCTCGACACATGGTCGAAAGCCCAGACTCCATCGATGCTGACAATCACTGCGTCGTCGTCGTGGTCCAGCACTGACCTCAGCAGCATGGCGGCGCAGTCGGTTCCTGCCCGCGTCGTCAGGGCGAACTGGAAGGGCGCAGTTGCGGCCGCGAACTGCTCGGCGAACTGTTGAGCGAGCGCCCTGGTGACCAGTCGGCGGAAAACGTCGCCGGTGGCAATGCCCCGTACTCCGTTGTCTGGTTTCTGGAGCGCCGTCATCTTGCAGAGGGCTAGAGCGCGGGCAATCGGGGAGGGCACCCGCGCCTCCGCGAGGGCAGCGGCGGCGAATCCAAGCAGGTCCATGGGCTCTTCGTGTTCCAGCAGCGGCTTGAGGTGCTCAACGCGGACCCCCGACGGTCCTGCTGCCGTGCCCTTTTTGGCGGACCGGAGGCAAGCGAGGAATTTGGTCTTGTCGAGTCTCGCTCTGTCGGTTGCGCGGTCGAGGTTGGCGGGTAGTCGGCGGCTCAGGGTAGGCGGTCGGCGGGCCGGGTCCCGCAGCCTGTTTAGTGTCTCCCCGTTGCCGGGCGCAATCGCCGCCGCGGTCAAGACCTGTCTCCCCCGTGACGGGTTGCCGTTTCGGACGTGCGCGCAAGCCTGTTCTCTGCGTCTCTCCTGCTGTTGCTCCTCTGTGGCTGGCCTCGGCGCTGCGCGCGCGCCGGCCGTGGTGTTGGCCTCGTGTAGCAGGGCCAGCCAGTCGCCCTGGCGGAACCGTTGGGCGCGTTCCAAGAGCTCTTGTCGGCCCTCGGCGTCGGTACCCTTGGGCTTGCTTAGCAGGAGCCTCGAGGCGAGGAGGAACAGTGTCCATCCTTGGTGGGTTGTTGCTTGGTTGCCCTGGTCGTGTCCTCGCTTGATCCTCTGCAGGGCCGTGGTGAACGCCATCCGGGTCTCCGCGCGCAGGAAACGTGGCACGTTCTGTAGTGTCGGCACGAATCTCCGTAGCTCTTGTTGGAGGTCGATGCCCCCGAGAGCTGCCCGGGACTCTTCGGTGGGTCCGTTGCTCGGGGCTGGGGCCTGCGCTGGTTCGGCCTCGTGGTCGGTCTCCTCAGTGCTGGAGTTGCTGCCGCCGTCGTTGGCGTCTCCCTCCTCCGCGCCCGTGTTTCCGCCGTCGCTGCCGCTGCTCGGGCCTCCTCCTCCCCCTTCTCCGCCGCCTCGGCCTCTTCTGACGCCTCTTCCTCGTCTGCTTTCTCTGGCGCCTCTTCCGCTTCTGTCTCCGGGGGCGCCTCTGCCCACCGCGGCGGCAGGGCCGTTCGCGTGCTGGTCTCCAGGCAGCTCCGGCTCCTGGGGCGCCTCTGGCGGTGGGGGCGGCGGCGGAGGCGCCGCGTCTGCCCAGAAGCTTGGGTTGCGCAGCTCGTTTGTGCGTGCGTCAACTCCTCGTGCAAGCACGCCGCCGCCGAAGGCTTCGAGGAGGAGGTCTTGCACCAGCGGCTGTATGTAGCCGGTGCTGCTGTGCGCCACGGCCTGGACGACTGGCGCAAAGGATGCGTGCCCTGGGCGCTCTCCTCCGTCTGCAGCAAGCGCCGCTGGTACTTCCCCGGGCCGAGCGTCGGTGTGCGCCAGCATTTGGACAAAGGGCCCTGTTAGCACAGGTCCTGCAAGCCGCAACGTCTCTACCGTCGGCTGCCACCAGGCCTGTGTGAGGCGGTGCTCACTCCACTGCGCCCCTTCGCTTGGGTCTAAAAGCCCGGCGGCTGCTAGCAGCAGGGGCGCGTGCACTGCCGAGTTGGTGCGTGCCTGGAGGGGCGCTTGCGGTGGGGCCCAGCCGGCGAAAGGGCTGTGTTGTGGCGGCCTCGCGGCGGTTCGCTCTGGCCCTGGCGGGGGGGCTGGTGGTGATGGCTCTGGACCTGGCGGGGCTGGTGGTGGGGCAGAAGGCACTTCTCTGGTCCATGCGTCTGGTTCGCACAAAGCGCACCTCCATTCGCCTTCGGCCGTGCTGGCTTCCGCGGTCCACGTGCCCTGCTCTAGGCACCTCGCGCACATCTGTTGGCCGCTCTGTGGCGCGATCGTGTCGACGGCGCAGCGCGCCCCGCAGCGTGGCTGGAGGTAATTAACCGTGGCGGGGGTCTGGGTGGGCCCAGCAGAAGCTTCCCGCGAGGGCCCGAGTCGCCAGGAAACGTGTTTGGGCCCTCAGGGGGTTTCAGGGCCGCTGAGCCCGGGAAGCGTCAGGCGGTCCCCCCCCCCGAGTCGCGCGGGCCCAGCCCGGCCCCCACGCGATGCCCCATGGCAGAGCTGCGCGCCATCGGCGACCACCAGGACACCGACGCGTGCAAGCGCCGGCCCCCCGGAGGGGCGGCGTGACGAGGCGGCGCTCCTCGAGGCGGTGCGCTCCGCGAGCCCGCGCGCCTCGGCGACGGGCGCCCCGGGAGGGGGCTCCTGCGACGCCGGCGCCGAGGGGGGCTCGCTGCAGCGCGAGCCGCCGAGCGTCGGTGAGCCGGGCCCTCGGGCGCCTCTCCGGCCCGAGGCGTGCCGGGAGCCGGAGAGGCCGCCGCGCGGCCCAGCAGGCGCTGCGCCGCGCGCCCATGGGAGCGCGAGGCGGCGCCGAGCCCGGTCCGCGAGGAGGGCTGCCTCGCCCTGGCGACGGAGCCGCGGCGTCTGCGGCAGCGAAGGCGCCGGAGGCGAGGAGGCGCCGCCAGGGCGGCCCCCGCAGCGGGCCGCCCGCCCAGCCTGGGCGGGCGCCGTCGCCGGGGGAAGCTGCGCCGTGAAACGCGCCGGCACGCGGCCCGCCGGCCCCGCCGCCAGGGTCTCCCTCGGCAGCGCTGGGAGCCGCTCTGTTGTCGCGTGGCTGGTCGTAATTAGAGTAGGGGAACAAAGAGTGACATAAACATGCAAACTCGGAGGTCCGTGCGGATTTCTCGATTCGGCGCTGGGACCTCCTGGCGGCACCTCCAGCGCCGCCCCTGGCGCGCTCCGCGCGCCAGGGAGGGGGGTCCAGCGCCGATCCGAGAAATCCGCGCGGACCTCCGAGTTTTTATGTTTGTGCCATTTTTTGTTCCCCTATAGTACCCGGCCAGGGGCCGCTAGGGAGCATAACGAGCACGGAATGGGGCCGTGTTTGCTTTCCAGGCTAGGGGCAGGACCAGATGCAGCCAATGAGGTCCTCGCAGTCCTTATGCCCGCTGAGTCAACGCATTCGCATTTGGAATGAGTTCCCTCCTCTTCGAGTATTTCACGTGCAGCCTCCACAAGGCAGGAGACACGTCAATAGGCAATGCAGCAAGGACTGCGGCACCCCGCCTGGTGGGCATGCGTCCTACCCCAGCGGGCTGTTGCAACTCAGATATGGTTGGGATCGCGGGCGGGAGGCACGATCAGATGCTGCCAGCGAGCTCCACGCATTTCGCGTACCCCGCCGAGTCAACGCTCACTTTGCCGAAAGCCGTCGCCTCTTTCTCGGCTACGCCGCCTTCCGTTACGGGCGGCCTCCTTGCTGCAGGGGCCACGACCATAGGCTCTCCCGAAGAGTCGGCGAGGTGTTTCGTCCCCCTCGAGTTCGCTGGGATGCCGTCTTCCAGCTGTGCCTCCCCGAGAGCAGCCCTGGTGTGTCTGGCTCGCCCTTTCCGTGTCTTCCGGGGGCGTTTGTCCCGGGGGGTGGGCAGGGGGCCCCCGGGAGCGCCGGGTGTTTGGGCGGCTGGGCGCTGAGGCCAGGGCCGAAACGCACTGGGCGTTGTGGCCTTCGGACATGTTGTTTGCCACGTTGCCCACGCACCGCAGTTCCCCCGCAACGTCAGTCAGGACCTCCCGCTCGAGACGTCCGTTGGGTCAGGAGACGCAGGGCCGAAACTCACTGGGCGTTGTGGCCTTCGGACGTGTTGTTTGCCACGTTGCCCACACACCACATCTCAACACAATTCCCCCGCAACGTGCTGTCAGGACTTCCCACTCGAGACGTCCGTTGGGTCAGGAGACGCATGGCCGAAACGCATTTACGCAGGACGCAAGATTTGCCTCCTGAGGTGAAAATGGCCATGAGCAGTTCGCGAGACAACGTCGGCACCGCCGAACGGACGGCGACCACGCGAGCTGTTTGCAGCAACCGGGGGGAGAGGGATGCATGCATTCATGGTGACTGGGGCCGGCTCGCGCGGGGAGTTGATGGGAGTGCGCGAGACGACGCAGGGCCCATCGTGGAAAGTTGGTTACCGAACCCCCCTCCCCCGTAGAATTTTGACGCGGGCGGTTTGCGGGGTCTGCGGATCCGATTTCTTCCGGTCCCCTGTTAATGTAATAGTGCAATTTTAAAACACGGTAGAAATCGGATCCGCCGTAAAAACATGATGGACCCACGAACCCGGAAAGGGATATAGACATGTGCAGCATGGTCACGTTTTCACGATACCCAACTGGGCGACACCCCACGAAACATTCCACGAGACACCCCGCGAAACATCCCACGAGACACCTCGCGAAACATTCCACGAGACACCTCACGAAACATTCCACGAGACACCCCGTGAAACATTCCACGGGACACCCGTGAACAGGCAACCACTCAACCAGACACACCACGAAACATACCACGGGGGTGCGACTGGGTGTGGTCGTGCTGGGGTGTGGTCGTGCTGGGGTGTGGTCGTGCTGGGGAGTGGTCGTGCTGGGGAGTAGTCGTGCTGGGGGGTGGTCGTGTTGGGGGGTGGTCGTGCTGGGGGTGTGGTCGTGCTGGGGGGTGGTCGTGCTGGGGCATGGTCGTGTTGGGGCGTGGTCGTGCTGGGGCGTGGTCGTGCTGGGGTGTGGTCGTGCTGTGGTGAGGTCGTGCTGGGGTGTGGTCGTGTTGGGGTGTGGTCTTGCTGGGGTGGGGTCGTGCTGGGGTGGCGTCGTGCTGGGGTGTGGTCGTGCTGGGGTGTGGTCGAGCTGGGGTGGGGTCGTGCTGTGGTGGGGTCGTGCTGGGGTGTGGTCGTGCTGGGGTGTGGTCGTGCTGGGGTGTGGTCGTGCAAAACCAGCGTTTCGCTCGAGACATCCTCGACAAATTCTGAAAGCAAGCGTTTCGCTCGAGACATCCCCAACTCTGCAAAACCAGCGTCTCGCTCGAGACATCCTCAACAAATTCTGAAAACAAGCGTTTCGCTCCAGACATCCTCAAATTTTAATCCGCCGGCGCCCCTCAGTTGAGGCACCGGGGACAGGTTTACCTACTGAAAGAGAACCCTGGGCCTGCGCGCTTTCCGAGAAAAACTGAATCCGGTTTTGGCATATGCCGCTTCCGTTCTGTGCGTATATATATATATATATATATATATATATATGGGGGCTCAAGCCACAGTAGCTCAAGAAATTGTGGCAAGTCTTCAGGCATTTGGAACACTTGGATTGTGCCTATTGCCGCCAAACCCTTGTTACTCCGCCGTTGCCGCAATGAACGTCGTGGTGCTTGCAGGAGCGTTCGCCATCCTGCTCGTCGGCCACGGCTACGTCGCCGCCGACGACCTAGCCAAGACTTTGGAGGAGCGCCGCCTGATGGAGGACGACTCGTACAACTGCGACGCCGCGAGCGAGGCCGACGGCGTGGGGCTGCTCCAGTCACGGACGTCGGGCCCCAGCCAACCGCAAATCGCGAACATTCGGAAGGGCGAGACGCAGGACCACAAACAATATGAGGAGGCGGGAGTGGAGGATGTACCGATCGATTTCCAGAACCTCAATTCTACAATTCATCGCAGGCCTTGCGATTTCCAGTGCACTCAGCCAAACACCGATTGCTGCATGGTGGCTGATTCTCGGTTTCAAACTTGCTGCGTTACTGACCGCAATGACAACCTCTGGATTATTCCAGGATATCCTTGCCCACGCGGTGCGTTCAACAAATGCACAAGGGGGTACTGCTGTGCTGGCGGCAAGTGTGAGCCGTGCTAGCTCTCTGCCCCGATCGTTTCAACGTCCTGCCCGTTCGCGCGATAATCTGCGCGCTTGCGTTTTGTTCCCCCCCCTCACCTCCTTGCGCGATGACACGTTGGGCAGTTCCTTCCTGCCTGCCTTCCTCCCCCTCCTTCCGCTTGAAGACCCGGTCAGCTCCCCGCCGGCCGTTTTTCCGCAATCGGGGAAGCATGCGAGACCTTCTGAGAGTTATCGGTTAAACTCTCACCAGTTTTGAAGACCTGGTCAGCTCCCCGCCAGGCGTTTTTCCGCAATCGGGGAAGCATGCGATACCTCTGAAACTGGAGTGGACTGGAAAAGGCCGCGCGTAGACGGCGCATCGGCTTCCGCTCTGTGCGTAGCCCGCACCATCCATTCTACACATGGTTACAATTCCGTTTCGCTGGGCTGCTGGTTTGGCGAACAGGTTTCAGAATCAACCATCGTCTCTCGGTTTGCATCTCTGCGGTCGTAATCACAGGAAGGGAAACCAAAACGGGGAAGGGGAAAGAAAGCTAATCCCTCACACACGCACACACACTCTTTGGCGTTGTGACCATGCGCGCGGCGACGCGGCGCAGACGGTCGCGTGGAAGCGAGAGCACGGCCGGGCCGGTTCACGAGGCGGGGGGACCAGGGATCCAGCGCCTCTTCGCCGAAGTCTGGCACCGAGAGTGCGACCTCTCCTCGCGCGCTGCCCTTCACGCGGCCGCGAGCGGGCCGCGATCCGTCTGCGGGGGCGACGTCCGTCGCCCGATGCGATCCGATGGAGCTCAGAGGCGGGGCCTTGGGCCGACCAACAAGTTATCCTGGCGAGGGACCCAACCATACGCAAGTGTGAGAACCGCAGGGCAAGTGGGAGGAAGCGAGGGGAATGCCCAATGGGGCCACGAGCCGTGTGAGGGGTCCGCCAAAATGGCGGGCGCGGGGCCGCCATGCGAACCCTGCCACTGGGGCCTTCAGTGGAGCTCCCTGTGGGGCCACGAACCGTGTGAGGGGTGCGCCACAATGAGGCGGGGCCGCCATGCGAACCCTGCCACTGGGGCCTTCGGTGGAGCTTCCTTCGGGGCCACGAACCGTGTGAGGGGTGCGCCACAATGAGGCAGGGCCGCCATGCGAACCCTGCCACTGGGCATTCGGTGGAGCTTCCTTCGGGGCCACGAACAGTGTGAGGGATGCGCCACAATGGAGTTTGGTCGTCATGCGAACCCTGCCACCGGGGCCTTCGGTCGAGCTCCCTGTGGGGACACGAACCGTGTGAGGGGTGCGCCACAATGAGGCGGGGCCGCCATGCGAACCCTGCCACTGGGGCCTCCGGTGGAGCTTCCTTCGGGGCCACGAACCGTGTGAGACATGCGCCACAATGGAGTTGGGTCGTCATGCGAACCCTGCCACCGGGGCCTTCGGTCGAGCTCCCTGTGGGGACACGTACCGTGTGAGGGGTGCGCCAAAATGGGGCGGGGCCGCCACGCGAACCTTGCCACTGGGCATTCGGTGGAGCTCCCTATGGGGCCACGAACCGTGTGAGGGGTGCGCCAAAATGGAGCGGGGCCGCCATGCGAAAACTGCCACTGGGGCCTTCGGTGGAGCTCCCTGTGGGGACACGAACCGTGTGAGGGGTGCGCCACAATGAGGCGGGGCCGCCATGCGAACCCTGCCACTGGGGCCTCCGGTGGAGCTTCCTTCGGGGCCACGAACCGTGTGAGACATGCGCCACAATGGAGTTGGGTCGTCATGCGAACCCTGCCACCGGGGCCTTCGGTCGAGCTCCCTGTGGGGACACGAACCGTGTGAGGGGTGCGCCAAAATGGGGCGGGGCCGCCACGCGAACCTTGCCACTGGGCATTCGGTGGAGCTCCCTATGGGGCCACGAACCGTGTGAGGGGTGCGCCAAAATGGAGCGGGGCCGCCATGCGAAAACTGCCACTGGGGCCACGAACCGTGTGAGGGGTGCGCCACAATGAGGCGGGGCCGCCATGCGAACCCTGCCACCAGGGCCTTCGGTGGAGCTCCCTGTGGGGCCACGAACCGTATGAGGGGTGCGGGGCGCCCAAATGGCGCGGGGCCGCCATGCGAACCCTGCCACCAGGGCCTTCGGTGGAGCTCCCTATGGGGCCACGAACCGTGTGAGGGGTGCGCCAAAACGCGGGGCCGCCATGCGAACCCTGCCACTGGGCCTTCGGTGGAGCTCCCTATGGGGCCACGAAATGTTGTACTGGGTGGGCGAAACGCAGGGAGGAAGGAGGAGGGGGAGGAGGGAGGAGGGGGAGGCAGGAAGGGAGGAGGAGAGGAGAGGAACGCGGGGCACCGTCTCTTCAAAACGAGGACCCAACACCACAGGATGGTTGGGAAAAAAGAAGACGGCCCACGAGGGCCCCAAGAGGGGTTCAGGAGGGCGAACTCTCGAGGGAGGCCACACCACCCGGACCGGACAACTGGCGTTTACGGAACGGCCCTGGGTTTTACCACCCGGCCTTGCCCTCTTTGATTCCTTCTTTGGGTGCGTCTACAGCGGGGGCGCGCATCAAGAAACCATCTGCGTGTCGGGGCGGTTATTACGTGGACATTCCTTCTGCCTCCTGCCTCCTGCCTCCTGCCTCCTGCCTCCTCCTCCTGCCTCCTCCTCCTCCTCCTCCTCCTCCTCGTCCTCCTCCTTACGCTGCGTTATCATTGGGGTGGACGTTCTGCCCTCGAAATTCCGACTGACATCTCGAGCCTTCCGCTCCCAGTGGGCCCCTTGGCCGCCGCCGCCGGACTCCCAAGAAGGCCCCCAAGGGCCCTCAACAGAGGCCCCCAGGAGGCCCCCGAAACGGCCCCCAAGCGACTCCAAGGGTTAAGTCGGGCCTGTCCCTCTACAGGAGAAAGTTTCAAGTATAGTCAACAAAAATCATAGTATGGGGACGACTTTGTTGAGTATGTTTTTTATTATTTGGGGGTATTTTTTGTATTTTTCATTATTCGCCCAGAATCAACCTGTAGGGGGACAGGTCCGACCTAACCCAAGTGGCCCCAAGGGGTTTTGTACGTCGATCCACGAGGCGCCCGAGAAGCGCATGCCAACAGGCCCCGAGCCGCAGGCGTCCGGGATTCCTCTGGCCCAGAGCTCGGGCGCGGCAGCGGTGCGGGCCGAAGGCCATAGACAAGTACAGTCGGGGCGCTGAGGAAGGAACCCTTTTCGTTGGGGAGGGGCTCGGTGTTCCTTAGTTGTTTTGCAGTTCGCCCTTGGTTTTGCTCAGGGTTTCGATGGGAAATCGAAGGTTAACTTATGGGAAAAAGGGACCTCGTTCCTTATTTAGGGTTCCTTAGGTCAAAGCCCCGACTGTAGACAAGTACGTGATCGGCTTGGCGACGGACCCATCCAGCCATGTGCAGCGCAGGGCGCGGGTCTCCCTTCATACACTGTGCGCCGCGGGGAGGAGCGGGAAACGGACCGCTGCAGAGCACGCGCGCACGGGCGAGCCGAAGTCCTCCCCATGGGGCACGATCCGCGTGAAGGGTGTGCCGAATGATTCGGATGCCCTCGCGCGAACACGCCCACTGAGGCCGCAGGTGGACATCTGGACACGACCCGTGCGAGGCATGTTCCGGGGCGCCATGCGAAGCTGCCCATTGGTGCCATTGACGGAACTCCTTCTGGGGCTTGATTCGCGTGACGGGTGTGCCAACATGGGCGGGGGGGCGTTGTACGAACATTATCTCTGGGCTTTTCGGTAGTGTTCTTGGTGTGCACGATCAGCGTGATGGGGTGTGCCGCAGTCGGCGGGGGGGCGCAGTGCGAGCCCTGCCTCTGGGGCCATGGGTGGAGATCCCTGTGGGCCACGATCGGTGCGCGTGTGGTGTGCCAAAGTGGGCGGGGGAGGCGGCATGCGAGTCTTGCTTCTGGGACCGTCCGCGGACCTCTCTGCGGGCCACGATCCGTGTGAGAGGAGTGCCGAAGTAAGCCGGGCGACGCTACAAAGCTTCCCTCTGGTGCCTCAAATGCAGTTACTTGCTGGGCGCGATCCGCGTGAGGAGGAGGAGGAGGAGGAGGAGGAGGAGGAGGAGGAGGAGGAGGAGGAGAGGAGGAGGGGGAGGAGGAGGAGGAGGGAGGAGGGGGGAGGAGGAGGAGAGCGGAGGAGGAGAGGAGGAGGAGGAGGTGGAGGAGGAGGAGGAGGAGGAGGAGGAGGAGGAGGAGGAGGCGGAGGGGGGGCCGTGCCGCTGTGCGAGCCCTGTCTCTGGGGGCGCAGGCCGAGAGCCCCGTGGGGCGCGAGCCCCGCGAGGGCCGCGTCGGCACGGGCAGGGTGGACGCAAGCACGTGCCTGGGGCTGTCGGTGGGGCTCCCCGAGGGGGGCACGGCCCGTGTTACACTACTATCAACAACCTGATAAGGACGCGCGGCTTTGCTCAGGGTGCCCTTGCGTCCTTGCTATTCCTTGCTCCTGCGTCCTTGAGGTTTTCGTCGTCCGCCGCCCCAGAAATCCCAACTTCGGCTTCCAAGGGTCTTGCGTCCTTACCGCGCGTCCTTATTAGGGTCTTTGACTGTATACCTGCCAGCCGTTCAAAGTAGGTATCTTAAAGGCTGCCGCCTCTGCCGCCGACCCCTCTTTGTGGTTTCACGGGCGCGCACGCGGGAATTCGCACCCCGTGTTCCAGTAGGGCTGGGCGGCCCTAGAAAACAGTGAAGAAACCTTACCAGGCAACATAGGAGGACTCTAACACGCCCACTCCGTCCAAGCGTGGCGAATCCAGGGTGGGTTTGTTGTCCTTCGGGTGCCCTCTTCGTCTCGCACGGATTGACGCAGCGCGAAAATCTGGTCACTTTGGACTCTCGGAGGGGTTTGGGGGTTGTTTTTAGTGGATTGTGTTTGGGGGGTGCGAGAGTGACGACGACGACGACGACGACGACGACCACGACGACTACGACGACGCGCGTCGCTGTCTTTTGATCGAGCCGCGCGCCCTCGGCGGCGCGCGGGCTCGGCGCGCGGCCGCGCGCCGCGCGGGCCCGGCGCGGGGGCGCAGGCCTGGCCTGCGACAGCGGTGGCGAGGACCACGACGACGACGACGAGGACGTCGACGACGACGACGACGACCGACGACCGACGACCGAGGACCAACGAGTCACCTACGACCGGCGACCTATGACATACGACCTCCGTCTTCCGGACGACGACGACGACTATGACGATCTCGTCGTCGTCGTTGTCTATCTTCTCTGCTTTCTCTTTTTCCCGTGCCCCCTCCCAGTCCTTCCCGTGCCCTTTTGCATGTAACCTCTCAGATGCATCAATTCAACTGCCTGCCCCTTCTTGCCCACTGGCTTCTGCCGCCCCGAGCTGTGATCGTGGCCGTCGGTGTTGTCGTCGGCGTCCTCCTCCTCCTCCTCCTCCTCCTCCTCGTCCTCCTCCTATTCCTCCTCCTTCCTCCTGTTCCCGGGCCCAGGTCGTCTGGCGGCGACGGTTGGTATGACAGCTGGGATGCCTGGGCCGCTGGCCAGGATCGGACCAGGGACCCTCTTGGCGGCGCTCTTTCCTTTCCTGCTTCGCCCTCCCAGAGTGGGTGCCATTTCGCAGGCTTGATTGTGGGTGGAGGCCTCTGCAAAGGTAATCCCAACCATACTTGCACGCGCGCGCGGGACGGGGAGGAGGGGCAGGGGGGGCAAGGTGGAGGAGGAGGCGGAGAAGGAGTGGGAGGAGGAAGGGGGGAGAGAAAATGGACAGAGTGACTGGGTAGCGAGGGCGGGATGGAGGACGGGGGAAAATGCGAGACAAAGAGGATGACGAAGAGGGCGAAGATGGCTCGGAGGATGGGGAGGAGAAGGGGGAATGGGAGGAGTCGGAGGAGGTGGTGGAAGAGGAAGATCTTCACATACGAGAGCAGGGCGTGGCACTTGCAGGCAGTTTGGAGTTGGCGGTGATGTCCGCGCTGCCCCGTGCACAGGTGCAAAAGGCGGGCGGGCATCATGCCGTCGGCCTGTGCGGGCACGCGCGGAGGCCCGGTGGTATTTGCGCTGCGCCGCGCGAAGGTGCGCAGCCGAGTGTGCATCGAACCGTCGGCATGTGCGGGCATGTGCGTCGGGCTTCTGGCGTCCGCGCTGTGCTGTGTCCCAGGCGGGGGTCGTCGTGCCGTCGGCGTGCGCGGGCTTGCATGGGCATTTGCGGGCATGCACGGCCAGCCAAAGGAAATGAGTACGCAGGAAATGAACATCATGAACATGATCCCGTGTTAATGTACTGGTCCACAGTAGTGTAGGTGTATGTATATAGTGCGATACTATTGCGGGCGCGGGCATGCCAGGACTGGAATGGCCCGTGGCGCACAACTTGCATAGCCGATACTTCCCTGGGCCGCGATAGAACGTAAGCGAGCGCACAGCGCACCCTGGGTCTGAAGGTATCAGTGCCCCCTGCGACGCGGCTCGTCCGCTCCAGAACAAAGCAGATTCACTTTCTACGGGCCGTCCTGCGCGCGATGCGGCTGTGCCGCTCCGCACATAACGAGGTCGCGCGTGGAATTGCGCGCGCGGGGTTTCGAGGTTTGGGCGGGGCGCGGCGCGCTCGCTCCACCCGGCGATTTCTTTGGTTCGTGCGACGCGGCTGGTCCGCTCCACGCTAGCTAGAGTGTAGCTGGGCGGGTAGTATTGTGCGTGATGCGGCTGGCCCGCTCCGCAGAGAAGTCGGGGTCCGTGTGGGATGCGGCCCGCCCGCTCCGCCAACTGATTCTTTGGGGCCGTTCGACGCGGCTGAACCGCTCCACGATGCAAGATACTCACCTTGTACATGTAGTCTTTTGCGCGATGCGGCGTACCCGCTCCGCGCACCTTGAGGTGGCGCGTGAATAACGTTTGGGGTGGGAGGTAAAGGAAGTCGGGATCCGCGTGCGACGCGGCACGCCCGCTCCACCATCTGATATTTATGGGCCGTGTGATGCGGCAGGTCCGCTTCACGGTACATGCTACCTTGCTTGTACTTGTACTGTTGTGCGCGATGCGGCCGGCCCGCTCCGCACAGAATGAAGTGGCGTTTGGGAGAACGTCTGGGGTGGAAGCTGGGGTGCGCGTGGGGCGCGTCACGTCCGCTCCACCATCTGAACTCTGAGGTCGTGCGACGCGGCTGGTCCGCTCCACGACACAACATAACCAGCTTGCATATTTACTATAGTGCGTGATGCGGCTTGCCCGCTCCGCACGTTATGAGGTGGCGCGTGTAATAACGGGGGGGGGGGGGGGGCGTCGGGGTCCGTGTGGGGCAGTGTGGGGCGCGGCGCGCCCGCTCCTCCATATGTTATGGTAGCATCGTGCGACGCGGCTGGTCCGCTCCACGATTCATCTTGGCTCCCGAGAGAGAAGCACGGTGTCAACGCCATGTGGCCAGGGCAGCGGATTAGCTCGACAGATGAGCGGCAGGCCATCATTCAGTTTGTTCTGTTGTGTTCATGGGTTTCTCTGACGCTCTCGCCCATGCGTTCTCTGACGCGCGTGGTTGAATAAACGGCGCTTCCCGTTCTTGTCCGGTAATCTTCCGGAAGACTGGGCGTTTCGCTCGAGACACCCTCAGAAAATCGGCTCCGAAGATGGCTCCGAGCCAGCATTATCTTGGAGTCGCTCCCGGAGTGCCCCAAGACGGCCCCCGAAGGGCTCCAAGAGCCCCCAGGACGGCCCCCAAGACGGCCCCGGGTGCCCCCCGGGACGGCCCGGCTGCCCTCGAGACGGCCTCGCACCGTTGGCTCAGGGGCCTCATTTTCTTTAACTCAGGGGTGCGGATCGCACCGGGGAGCGCGTTGGCGGATGACGGGAAGCGTCTTCGAGGTGCGAGAAGCGAGCTGGACGTTCTGCCTGAATCTGTAACATATCTCAGAATGTTCTTACTATATGGGCTGGCTGGTTCGACGGGATCGTGGACAGGCGGATTGCCTGCGTGGCGATTTCGCTGGAGACATCCTCACCAAATTGAGTGTTCGCAACATCGAATTTTACATAAGTAAGCGTGTCGCCTGAGGCATCCGCCAGAAAATGAAAGGCGCCTATTTTCGAGTTCAAGAAAAAGGAGCGTTTCGCGTGAGACATCCTCAAAATTGAGATATCCACAGAGATGTTTCATTACTTCTCATCTTAAAAACGACGTTGTCTCTAGGGACATCCTCAGAAAATGAGCAGCAGCACGGGACCCCAGCACGACCAGCACGGCAGATTAGATTCCATTTCGCTGGGGACATCTTCAACAAAACGAGAACTTCTCTACATCGATCCTATATCATTCTGGATGTGCTTGAAGACGATGAAACAAGTGCCCCAAAAGGGCCCCAAGACGGTTCCGAGAGCGCCCAGGAGATCGCCGAAAATCACGATTTCGCGAGGGACATCCTCAAGAAGAGTGCGAATACGAGATAATCGTCTTCAAAAACTGCGGTTCAAGCATGGTGTCGGAATCGCTCTCGAAAGATTTCCAGACGGCCCAACCCAGCCTTCTAAGAATGACGATTTCGTTAGGGACATCCTCAAACAACATATGTGTTTAACACTGAGCTTCAATGATTTTTGAGGCCATCAAGATGGCCCGGAAGAGCACGCACCGAGCCCGAATATGACCCCCAAGAACGTCCTCAAGATTACCGAAATTGACGATTTCGCTAGGGGCATCCTCACCGAACTGAGAACTCGCCAGCCTCGGCTTTTGCAAAATCAAGCGTTTCGCATGAGACATCCTTCAAACATGCGCTTCCCCCAAGGCGCCCCAAGAGACCCCCGGGAGGCCCCCAGGAGCGCCCGAGGAGGCCCCGGGACTGCCCAAGAGAGCCCCCATACAGTCCAAGAGAACGCCAAGACAGCCCAAGAGAGCCCCCACAGACTCTCGAGACGCGCCCGGGCAGTCCAAGAGGGTCACAGAAGCCTCCAAGAGGCTCCCGAAATGCTCCCATCGCTCCCCAACAAGGCCCCCAAGAGGGCCCCGAAGAGCTTTTGACAACTTCCGAGGCCCAGCGCGTGCACCGGACTGCAGCCTAACTTCAAAGACCAGCGCGGCAGTCCAGCAGTGGTTCCCAACATGCTCCCAACGGGCCCCAACGACGCCCCCAAGGGAGCCCCAAGGTTCTGGGGGTGGGGGTTGATGTTCTCTTAACTAAGGGGTACGGGTTTCACCGGGAAGGTTCGCTGGCCTTGTCGCCGTTGGGGGTCTTGGGTATTCTCCACGAGTCTTGGGTCGTCACAAACCAACAAAAGGCGGGAACCACGGAGTTCCCAAGTTTCTGCCTTGGCCATGTCAGGGAGGCGTCATGGTGGAATTTGGGAACTCCGTGGTTCCTCTTGGGGGTCTTGGGGGTCGCGGGTCTTCTCCACGGGTCTTGGGCCGGCACAAACCAACAAAAGACGGGAACCACGGAGTTCCCGAGTTTCTGCCTTGGCTATTTCTGGGAGGCGTCACTGCGAAAACTTGGGAACTCCGTGGTTCCCCCCCTTTTTCTTGGTTTGTGCAAAAACAAACGCGAGGGAATGTTGTCGGTGTGTGTTTGTGCTATGTGTTGTGGGATCTCTTCGGGATAGTGGGGGTCTGGGGTCTGCTCCACGAGTATAGGGTCGTCACAAACCAACGAAAGGCGGGAGCCACGGAGCTCCCAAGTTTCTGCCTTGGCTATTTCTCGCAGGCGTCACGGCGAAAACTTGGGAACTCCGTGGTTCCCGCCTTTTTCTTGGTTTGTGCAAGAACAAGCGCCAGGGAATGTTGTCGTTGTTCGTTTGTGTTATTTGTTGTGGGATCTCTAGGGGGTCATTGGGGTCTGTGGTTCTTCTCCGCGAGTCTGGGGTCGTCGCAAACCAACATCAGGCAAGAAAAGCAGGGCGTCAACGCCGCGTGGCTCGACAGGCCAGCGCGGCACGCGCATCGCTCTGTTCTATTTATATGCAGCACTGCTGAGAACAGGGTCGTTCGAGAAAGGGTCGGCAGCCATTTTGGTTCAAGGCGTCTTCGCTGAAGGGCGCCTCCTCGCGTTGCGCCTGCCCGTGGCCTGGTGGCCGAGCATGGCGTCGCGAGGCTCGACGCTGCGTGGGTACAGCAACGAGCTCGTGCAATCCATCGAGAACTTACGGTCGGAGCGGGAGGAGTTGAACTGCCAGGTCCTGACGGAAGAGGAGGACAGGTCCAAGGTGCAGTGGGAGGTCTGTGTCCTCACCGACCGGTTGGCGAAGGTCAACGATAGCCTCGCCCGCAAGACAGAGCTGTGCCAGAAGTGCGAAAAGCTCATCCACGAGACCGAGGAAGCCTACATGAAGATCCTTCAGTCGTCCTCGGTCTTGCTGAGGGGTCTTTAAGAGGCGCCGCTGTATCCCTATACTTATAAAGTCCGAAAGCTCTGTAGCCGTATATCGTTATAGGCCCAGATCACCGTAGACCTACAGGTCCATACCCGTACAGGCGTCCGAGTAGCAGGCGTCCGAGTAGCCACGTACCCACGGTAATGCAAGTGTCGTTAGCAGCCCAGAGCCCAATGATCGTACAACCGTAGAGGTCTGCAGCCTTCTAGCTTCGAAACCCACCTAGCCGAGGGGGCCAACAGCCCCATAGCGCGCAAGGCCTGGAGCCCTGCCAGCCTATCGCTCTATGGCCTCTTGGGCTCACAGCCCCAAGACACCATAGACCTGAATCTCAGGGGTTGTTGGAATGTTGTCAATGGCTTTCCTGAGGAGATGCTGGAGCGGGAAGCCGCGCGCCGGGGCATCCCCGTGTGGGCGCTCTTCGGCTGCTCGGATTGAGACCCGTTCAGCCGCGCTCTCTGGTAATGGCGTTCCACTACAGGTGTGCGCGCGCGCGGTAGCGCCGGCGCTTGGACTCGCCGGGTTGGCCCCGTTCTCTTGTCGTGGCGCGGCAGGGGTGGGCGAGGACGATGACAGCGAACATTGTCCTAGGGGGGCATCTGTAGGTGGGCGCAGCGGCGGGTGAACGTGAAGGTGGATTGGGTGGCGGCCACTTCGGGGGGGGGGCGAATGCTCTGCGTGCGGGGTCGTCAGACCACCACCTGCGTGGGTGCGGCGAACAGTGCCGCCCGTTTCGTGCGTTGCAGGACAGTGCGCCCGAGAGAGTAATCCACTCTCTTGGCATGCTTACCCAGCGTGTCATTCGTTCTCGCGTGTTGGCTCCGGAATTAGTCGCTCTGGTTGTGCCGACCAGCCCACGTCGAAGCCGAATGCACGTACCGTTCGCGGCTCGCACGGGCTGCGCGTGGGGTCGTCAGACCACCACCTGCGTGGGTGCGGCGAACAGTGCCGCCCACTACGTGCGTTGCTGGACAGTGGGTCCGACAGAGTAATTCGTTCTCTTGGCCTGTTTACCCAGCGTGGCATTCGTTCTCGTGCGTCGGCTACTCAGTTGTTCACTCTGGCTGTGCGGGCCAGCCCAAGTCGAAGCTGAATGGGTATCAGTGGGGAGTCATTCCCACCCCTCGTTTTCACTTGTATGGCTCTACAATGTTGGGGCGTTTTCTGCCGATGAGCTCCACCGCAGGGTTCCAGCATCTTCTGCGACTTGTGTGGCCTGGAAACTACATCACCTCCTATCTGATGGCCTGGGTTGTGGGTCAGAGGGCTCTCGACTGTTCGCTGGGATCTCGTGGTAGGTGTCTCGGGGGCCTCTTGGGAAACAATTTTGAGGCCTCTCGGGGGGCGTTTTGGGGCCTATTGGGGGCTTCTTTTGGGCCACTTGGGGGCCTTGTGGGGCTTCTTGCGGCCATTGGGGGCTTCCTCGGGGCCTCTTGGGGCCTCCTGGGGCCTCTTGGGCTCCTTGGGGGCTTTGTGGGGGCCTCTTGGGGCCTCCTAGGGCCCTCTCTTGGGGCCGTATTGGGGGCCTCTTCGGCCTCGGACGTGCAAGTTCATGGAATTCTTGATGGGGGAAGTGGTGTTCGAGGCGAAGACGGACGAGGAACTCGGAGCCGAGATGACACGAGATGGCCGCTGTGTGGGGGCATCGCTTGCACACGGGGTCAACGCTAGCCTAGCGGACAGTATCTTCCAGCTTGTGTCGAAAGCCGGGTGGCGTGGCCATGCCCTGGCGTCCGCTGAGGAGCGCCGCGTCGCATGTGAAGCGTGCGTGGGGTGTTTGCGGAACGTCGAGGATGCGCGGTTGAATCTGGCATCGCACGGTGGAGAGCTAAGGGTTGCCGCTCACGCAGGCGAGATCGTGAGGTTTGCGTTGGCCCGCCACGGCATGCAAAGAGTAGCGCTGCCAGACCGAGTTATCCTGTGCACGTACTCCCGCTTTGACGGGCACGTCGGGCCACGCGGGGGCTATGACATGACGTTGTCCCGAGAGGAGATCCAGGGGGGCGGCCCGGTGCTGGGCCAGTGGCCACGTGAGGGCGATGTCACCGAGGAGGAAGGGGCAGTAATCCTTGAAATATACAACGAGACAGGCGCGGACATCAGCAGTACCTGTTACAGGCCAGTGTGGGCGCGCGCCGAGAAGGATTCCCGCGGGAAGGCGTCTTCCCAGGGGGCCGAAGAACCTCCGGAGGTGGCTGGGCCAGAGACAGGGCAGCCCGAGAGCGCAGGATTGCAGACGACGGCGAAACGAGCACGCTTAACGAGGGAAAGCGCGCCGGCCGAGCGGGGCGCCAGCGCTCAGACGTCAGCCTGTGAGAATGAAGGTGGGATGAGGCCGTCCGACCAGGGGGCGCCCCCTCCGCCTTCTCCGCGCCCGGTGAGCCGGCCGGAGAGGGCGCGCAATGGAGGCAGGGCCAGCGCGGCCAAGGAGGGTCGAGTGTCCGAGGAAGTAGGGAGGTCCACGACGGCGCGGCCGAGTAGTGCAGGGGCAGACGCGAGTGCGGTCGGTGCGGGCAGGAGCGGCACGGAGCAGAGCAAGGCCCAGGTGGTGGAGAACGACCACACGGAGGCAGCTGGAGCAGCGTACGTGCACCGCGTCCGCGCCGTGGAGAACGGCCGCGTGTCCGCGGATGTCTGTCGGGGGGGCAGGGAGGAAGGTCTACGGGCTGCCGCAGAGAGGATGAAAGACCACCCCACTGTGCCAGCGGTCTCCGTGCACGGAGCATCGTTGAAAGACAAGGCAATCTTCTCGCGGGGTGCCGTAGTGCTGCCCCAAGCACATTGCGCTTTCGAAGGATGCGGGTGGAGCGGGTCCAGCGACGCGGATCTCCGGGAGCACGTGGTAATCGATCGCGCGGAGGACCCACGGGACGTCGCTGACACGCTCGCGTGCAACGAGGAAGACGAGACGAGGCGACGAGAGACGCAGTACTGGTCCGCGTACAACGAGGCCATTGCATGGGAAGTTCGAACGGGGGCGCCGCTAGCAGCTCTGGCGATCGATCGTCGCTGTCTGTTCGAGTATGCGTGGAGCCTGCGCGAGGGTGCCGTCGACTCTCTCGTGTGCATGGTGTGCGCACGGAAGTCTCCGCACGTGGAAGGGCGCAGAGGATGCCCGATCGAATGGCGCGCGGTGAGTCCCAACGCGGACGGACTGTTCGGTCTGTCTGGTGCGTTTGTGAGGGAGCATATGTCGGTGGACACGTGGGGCGGTTCGGCAATGTGAGTGGCGACGGGGAGGGTAGCACCGGCGTGCATCTCCGAGATCGCATGGAGGAGTTTAATGATTGGCAAGTGACGGTTCCGTCAGAAGAGGGACCCGTGCGCGTGCTCTGTTGCCCCGAGGACATGCGGTTACGGCAGTGGCACGTGGCGCGCGGAGAACGCGGCGTGCAGGTGTTGCGAAGCCCTGCTGTGCGGGGAGTGTAAGAACGCGTTGGTGGGCGTCCGCGGCGAGGCGACGCTGCCCCCCGCGGCGCCGGCCAATGATATGATGGCTTTCTACTCGCCGGAGGAACTGTTCGGTGGCAAGGTGACGATGCTGGAGATGATCTGCGCCTCAGTATGCATCACATCAATGGTGTGTTTCACGCTGGAGAAGCGTTACCGGAAGGAGCGGTCTTTCGACATGGGAGTGGGTGCGAACGAGGTCCGCATGGCGGCTCGCGGAAACGCGACGTCGTTCCCGATGCCGTGGACGGACGTTCTAGCGCAGTTGGCTGCTGCGGACGAGGCTGCTGCGGAAGGGCATGCGCCGGCACTTCCACGAAGGGGCGCGGAGCTGGCAGGCATCGTGTCGGTGATCTTGAAGTCGGGCGGCGACGAGGACACGGCTGAAAGCATGTCCACGTTCGTGCACCAGGCCCTCGTGCGCAGGAAGGTGGTCGTGGATCTCATCGAGGGGGCGAAGGCTCGCGGGCGTCGCGCGTGCCGGAACGTGGACATGGATGAGGTCCGGAAGAGAGCCATGGAGCTTCTGGAGGAAGGCGTGCCACCGGAGATTGTGCGCCTGGTACCCCTGGACGACGCGCTTGACAAGATCCAAATGCAGAAGGCGGCGACGCCCGTGCCGAGGCCCGACGGGCTACGAGACGCGGGAGAGATTTTGGAGACCACGAAGGCGAACGCCGTGGTGTGTGAGAAGAGCAGTTTCGACGAGGGAGACATCAATGCGCAACGGATTGAGGCTGTGCGGACCTTCGTGCAACGGCTAGATGAGGATTGCGCGCATGGCGGGGCCGACGACACGTCTAACTCCAGCGAGGAGGAGGAAGGCGGCGGGAAGGCAGAACGGGCAAGCAAACGCGCCTGCGTCCGCGAGGGAGCGGCTTCGGGCGCGGGAGAGGCGGCCGAGAAGCAGTGGAGCGCGCGAGCTGACTCAGGCCAGGCGCGAAGGGAAGCGCGTGGATCGTCTCCGCGTGCGCACTGGAAACGTTATGATGGATCAGTTCGAGCCCTGGTATTTCGGCGTCGCGTTCGCGTTTTTGTTCAAGTATTGCACGGGTGTGCCAGACTGCCCCGAGTTCATGAAGCGACCGCGCCAGCGACGGGGGAACGGTGCGCCGAGGGTGGAGCTGCCGCTGTGGGTGCGGATAATGAGTCGTCGCGTGGAGAGCCAGATTTGCCGCGATTGGCATTTCGGATTCGTGTCGTGGAACCTGGTGTTTCGATCGGCCGTGAACCTGAGCAGGACGTGGTTCACGTGCGTGTCAGCGAACGCCACGGGGGAGGTGGAACAGCTCACTCCCGCGGAAATCGGGGAAGGAGCGAAGCAGATTTATCGCGCGCTCGACGATAACTACGTAGACATCAACAATAGGAAACAGAAAGTAAACGGCGACATGACAAAAGTGCGGCACGTGCCAGGGCTGGGGAAAGCCGCCCACAAGCTGCTGACGCACATTGAGCGCACCTCGCGGCGCCTGGCTGGGACGCAGGAAGCGCGTCGAGTCATGCGGTTTGAGACGAACGCGCTGCGCGTGCGTTACGGCGTTCCCATATTCGTAACCTTCTCGCCCGACGAAGGCCACGACCTGCTCATGGTGCGGCTCTCGCGCGCTCGACGGCCGGACCCCGCGCACAAGGCAGCTGATGATGAAGCGCGCTCGCGGCTGGCGGGGGGTCGGGGCCGGCCAAGCGTAGCCCCCGACATGGATGGGCTGCGCATGGACTTGCCGATGGCCACGGGGGAGGCAGGAGTGCCACAATGGAGCGAGCGCAGACGAATTCTTGCCGGAGATCCCATGGCCAGCGTAGACGGCTTCCGTATCCTGGTGGACGCCACGCTCCGCCACTTGTTCGGCGTGCGGACCTGTCCGAATTGCCCGCGGTGCAACGAGGCGGAGAATGGGGCCCCCTGCCAGGACCTGTTCGGGAGTAGTGCCCAGCCCGGGGGGGGCGCGTTCGGGCGAGTCGATGCCTACTACGTGTCCATCGATGCGCAGAAGTCGACGGGGGCTCTCCACGCGCACTGCCAGGTATTCATCCAGTGCCTGCACCAGCACGCACCGCTGCATGAGGTATTCGAAGTCGTCCGCGACGAGGTAGAAGGCCGTGGAAAGAAGATCTTGGATGATTATTTGGAGTATAAGGGACGCGTGTGCCGCCAGGTGTATTCGGAGCACATGACACCCGAGGAAGTAAATGGCAAGTTGGATGAGGCAGAGAAGTCGTGGCCGGAGTTCAGGAACGAGGGAGGCCTCATTTGCAGGCCCGCGTTTCAGTGGCGTACCCTTGACCCAGAAGCAACGGAGAAGGAGGCAGCAGACGACGCTGTGGCATGGGAGAAAGCGTACTTGGACGAAGACGTACAGTACCTGCAGGAGAGGAAGCAGAACCACGTGCATTTGAAAAACGAAGAGACTGGGGACCGAGTCCCCCTGCTGGCGTGCCGCCGGAAGGGCAACCCGAAGCTGTGTAAGGCGGATTTTCCGCGCACGTCGCAGCTCATTGACCGCGCCGTCGTCGTGTGTCCAGGGCAGGCGGCGGCGTTGGACATGCCGAAGGCAGGGCGTCGGAATCGGACGGGAAGCCTGCACGGGCCGATGAACCACGAGAGTCTGAACGGCACGCATCCTTGCATGTTGTCCGCGCAACGGTTCAATTCGGACGTGCAATTACCGTATCGGTTCCCCATCACAGAGGTTTGTTGTACGTGCGGGAAAGCGTGCGATAAGAAGCTGAACGACGCAGCGATCATCAAGGTCGCGCAGGTGGCACAGGACGCACAGGCAGGTTGCGCCTGCGACTACTGCACGAAGAGGCAACCCATGGCTTTCCACGAAGTGAAAGAGTGCTGCAAGGGAATAGAGAAGCTTGGCAGGCAGCTGCAGGGGGAGAATGTGAATCGGATCGGGAAGCGAGTAGCTCACCGAATCATGAGCGACGCGTACGGAAAGGGCATCGTGCGGGGGCAAGTGGAGTGTGCGAACCTGAGAGCGTTCGCGAGGGAGGACGACGTCACTGCGGCGGAATCGCTGAAGTCTTGCCAGACCACAGCCTTTTATGGACGCGAGTACGTGGATTTGGTCGAGCGCCTGGCAGACCGCGCGACAGGGGGGCGCAAAGCGCAGTTTGCTGGAGTGGACATGCGGCAGCGGAGGCGCAGAAAGGTGACCTTCCGAGACGTGGCCATGTTGTATGGGCTGCGACCGAACATTCGCGACCTGTGGCACTTCTCGCCGTACGAGTTCGCGACGCTCTGGACGCCGGTGTTGGTGTCGTTCCCGACAAGGCTCGGGGATGCGGAACATCCGCGCCATCACGCAGTCTTGACGGAGAAGGGCAAGGAGAAGGTGCGCGAGAATTGTAAGAACCCCAGACTGGAGCAGGACCTGGAACCCGGGGGGGACTACAGGGTGAAGGAAGGTGGAGGCGTGGATTGGGTGCCGTACCCAAAGACAGATGGGTGCGCCCACCTTCGCCACGCGTGGGTGCTGAAGCGGAACAAGAGGCCGAAGGCACCAACCTTGTTCGGAGCGCCTGTGCCGCGCGGACGTCCAGGAGAAGCGGAGCGATCGGCGCGCATTGTCATGACGTATTTCCACCCGTGGACGTTGAGGCCCGACGCGGCCGACGCGCATGTAGTGTTCGCAGGGAGCTTGCGCGGGGATGCGACGACGTGGGACGCGGCCATGGTGGCGTGGCTGGACGGCGGTGTGCAGACGAAGGAAGCCGCGCGGTACGTGGGCAACTTCCTGAGTGTGTACCGCGTGCGGCCACGAGACACGGACGAAGCGGGGGGCCGGACCGACGAGGACGTGAGCGACGAGGAGTTGGAGGTGGGCTTCGATCAGCTCGACGAGGCGCTCAAGTCCCGCGTGGGCGGGAAGAGGCGCAAGGACGGCGACGGAGACAGCAGCAGCGAGGAGGACGACGCAGGCCCTGGGCCGGGAGCCGGAGGCGTCTCATTCGAAAGGGGGCATGAGTGTCGCGCAACAGGTGTGGGGGCTGCGCGATGGGGAAACGCCGTTGAGCGAGATTCCGGGTGCATGGCCCGCAGAGGAGCCCTGCGACGTAGAGGAGGTACTCACGGAGGCGCGCAAATCTCGAAACAAGGAGCAATCCATGGCGGACCGACTGGCGGAGGCTGACGGCGCAGTTATCGTCGCTGGGCAGGCCGCAACATCGGAGGACGTTGCCGCGTGGCTCAGGGACCTAGAGTTCCGGGTGGACAAGCAAACGGGGCGGCGTGTTGTGAACGCGAAGCAGTTCGAGATGGTGAAGAAGGTGGCGAATCGAGTAATGCGCGAGATAGACGGCGAGGGAAGGGAGGACGGCAGCATGGGTGAGCCGCTGCAGTGGTGCATGCACGGGGGCCCTGGGACCGGCAAGTCGCACGTGCTTCGCATTATTCGTCATGAGTTGTTCGAGAAGGTGATGAAATGGACTATCGGAGTGCACTTCCAGATGACCGCCTTGCAGGCCGTCACGGCTCAGCTGCTGGGAGGCGACACCATTCACCATGCGTGTGGCATTCCGGCCATCAAGCGGGGGGGGGAGAAGGGGGGGGGGGGCGTGAAGTTGCAGTACGAGACTGCGAAGCGGCTGCTCCAGTGGAGGTGGCTCTTTATCGATGAGATAAGCATGGTGAGCGCCAGACTGCTAGCAGAAGTGGACGCGAAACTTCGCGGGGTCATTCGGGACGTGGGCACGACGAAACTTGGCGACGATGGCGTTCCACGCCCGTTCGGCGGCCTCAACGTCGTGCCGAGTGGTGATTTCTCGCAGCTGGCCCCCCTGACGGAGGCTTCCTCGCCGACGTCCCCACGGAGCGGATGTCGGCTGCGCGCAAGTACACTTCGCTGCCACCCGTGCTGCTCGGGCAATCGCTACTGTGGGGCGGGGCCGAGTGTGGGATTCAGGGCGTGACAGAGCTGGAAGAGTGCGAGCGATGCGACGACGCCTGGTTGAAGGAGGTGCAGGAGGAATTCCGAAGAGGGTCGCTATCGGGGGATGCGCACGCATTCTTGCACGGCCGGCACACGACCGTTCCTGGGAGCTGGCTGGGGGGGGCGTATGCTGCGGGAATCGGGCGTGTCGGGAATTGTGCAGTGGCGGAAGCGACGCAGCGTCGTCAAGCGCGGGGCAACGACGGAAACGCCCCGTGACGACGAAAGATATCCGCGAGCAGGAGTGCAAGGTGTGCAGAGCGGAATGCGCACGCCGCCAGCTCGTGGTGGATGGCCCCGACGACCCGCGTCTGCAGTCAGACAAGTTCCTCGTGGCGCCGGGTGTGTTCCCAAACAACGACGTGAAGTACGAGGCGAATAAGCTCCGTGCGTCCCAGTACGCACGCAAGCACAGGAAGCCGATGGTGTACGTCCCTGCGCGAGATACGCCCACGCCAGAGGCGCTGCGGGAGCGGCCGGATCTGCCGCAGCAGAAGATGGCATGGCTCCAACGCCACGACAAGGAGAGCGGGGACTTGTACGGCTTCTTGCCCATCGCTGAAGGCATGCCCGTCGCTCTGACCGATCATATCGATCGAAGCGAGGACAAAAACCTGCTGCGCGGTCGCGCGGGCCGGGTGCAATCCTGGGTATGCGACGGGGACGGCGTCAATGATCGAGTCACGCGCGGCGGGGAGACCATATTGAAGAAGACTCCGAAAGTGATTTTCGTGTTGTTCGACGAAGGCGATGACGGGAACGGCGGCAGGAAGCCATGCCAGTGGACGATCGAGGGATTGAAGTCGCCCGGCTTGTACCCGGTGATTCCGCAGAAGAAGGATTGGTTCGTGGACAAGGGCCGTCCGCATCCGCGACTGAAGGTCAAAAGAAGGCAATTCCCGCTGGCCCCGGCCTTCGGAGTGACGGCCCATGCGGCGCAGGGGCAGACGTTCAAGCAAGGTGTCATAGTGGGCCTGAGCATCGGCGGGGGCACGTCACCTCTGTCGAGCTACGTGGCGCTGACGCGGGTGCAGCGCCGCGAAGACATGCTGATCTTTCGCCCTTTCGATATGGCGCCGTATCAGAAGAAGGACGAACGGAAGGGCCCGGACTTATTGCTGCGCACTTTGCGCGGAGAAGAATTAGACTGGGAGGCGATAGAGCGGGAGTTCATGCCGTCTGGCAGGTGCGCGGTTTGCGGGTGCACGAAGTACAAGAACATGTACCCGACGGTCGGGCAGTGGAGCCGCGCAGATGGGCTCCGCGTGTGCAGCGTGTGCCTGGAGGATAAGAAGAGGTCCGGCACGCCGTGGCAATGCATGGAGTGTGGTCTATGGAAGTGCCAGGAGGCGTTCCACGCGTCACAGCACCACCCGTCGAAGTTGACCACGCGGCGCTGCGTGGACTGCCCCGAGAGACGGAGTTGCCGCGTGTGCGAGGGTCGGAAGTACGAAGAAGCGTTCGCGCCGTACCAGTGGGACCTTGCAGGGAACAGCCGGTGCAAAGGGGGGATGTGTAAAGAGTGTGAAGAACTGAAGAAGCACCTCGTATGCGGTCGCTGCAAGGAGAGCAAGATCGCCACCCATTTCGCGAAGCGCGACGTCGATGACGTGGAGCGCTTGTGCGACAAGTGCAAAAGGGAGGAGAGGAAGGAGGTGGAGCGGCGGGGGGGGGGGGAGGAACGGAAGAAGTGTTCGCGGTGTGGTGAGGAGAAGCCGCGCGACATGTATTCCGGATGCATGTGGGAAGAGAGGCCCAGGCCGCGAGAGTGCATGGAGTGCGTCGAGCGGGCTGCCGCTGAAAGGAACGAGAAGCACAGAGGCGCGCGGAAAGAGATGAGGAAAGAGATGAAGTCGTGCACAGCGTGCGGCGCGGAGAAGCCTGAAGCCGCATCCAGTGGGAAGATGTGGGCGAAGATTGCCAGCAGACAGCGCAAGTGCGACGAGTGCATGAACGGCGCGAGGAAAGAGATGAAGTCGTGCACGGCGTGCGGAGCGGAAAAGCCTGAAGCCGCATTCTCTGGGGAGATGTGGGCGAAGGTCGCCAGCAAACTGCGCAAGTGCGACGAGTGCGTGAAAAGGGCCAGAAACCAGCCCGGGTATTGGAAATGCGTGCAGTGTACGAATTCCTTCGAAACCGCGAGGTTTAGCGCGTGGTTGTCAAAGCGAACGACGCAGAAACCGAACGGGACGCAGCGGTGTAATGTGTGCGACGCAGACCAAGAGCGCAGCCGGAAGCGCGTGGCAGACCAGTCGTATGACGTCGTGGCGCGAACGACCAGAAAAAGGTAAAGCGGAATATTGTGAAATATGAGGGCATCGTGGAGGCGGAAAGCACAAAGGAACGTCCGAGCGCCGTGGGGAAGGAGGAGGAGGCGGGGCGCTTGAAGGAGGCTGGCTGTATCAGGGGGGGTGGGAGGGGGCCCCGGCGAGGATTTTGCTGAATGGGAGTGTGCCAGGGGGGGTCGGGGGAGGGTGGGGGGGGTCCCGGCGAGGATTTTGCTGAGTGTGGGGGTCCTTGAAACCTACGAAAAACCCATGCCCAGAGTCCTCAGGAGGCTGGCTGTGTCAGCGGGGGTTGGGAGGGGGATGGGAGGGGTCCCGGCGAGGCCTTTGCTGAGTGGGGGGGCTTTGAAACCTACGAAAAACCAATGCCCAGAGTCCTCAGGAGGCTGGCTGTGTCAGGGGGGGGGGGGGGGTCCCGGCGAGGATTTTGCTGAGTGGGGGGGCCTTGAAACCTACGAAAAACCCATGCCCAGAGTCCTCAGGAGGCTGGCTGTGTCAGCGGGGGTCGGGGGGGGGATGGGGGGGTTCCCGGCGAGGATTTTGCTGAGTGGGGGGGCTTTGAAACCTACGAAAAACCCATGCCCAGAGTCCTCAGGAGGCTGGCTGTGTCAGGGGGGGTCGGGGGGGGTTTCGGGCGAAAAATTGTCGGGTGGGGTGGCCCAAGAACAGATGTCCCAGGTCGGGGTGGGGGTGTCGGACCAGCTCGACGGCAGGGCGGTTTCGGGCGAGAAATTGTCGGGTGGGGTGGCCCAAGAACAGAGGTCCCAGGGCGGGGTGGGGGTGTCGGACCAGGTCGACGGCGGAGCAGTTTCGGGCGAGTAATTGTCGGGTGTGGCATCCAGCTCAGAAGGATATCGCACACGCCTCTCGGGTCGGCGGATTTCCAGGAAGAGCTTTTTTGAGGTCGTGGGGGTCGCGTCTGACGCCTGGCGACCTCGGGTTTCCCATAACTCGCCCTTGGAACTTTCGAAATGATGGGAAGCCCATAGACGGACAACAGCCGGTGGCACTTGGTGCCTTGAATTCGCTGTCGTGGCATATGTGCCTTGAGGTGGAGGTGCGGGTCACCCCCCCCTACGGCCGTTTTCGTTGGCCGAGGGACCGTGGGGGGGTCCTCGGCCCCCTCCAGTACCAATTGACGGCAGAATTGAAGAGCTGATTGGTGGGGGCGGGGACCCAAGCAGCCCCATTGATAGCAGTCGCTGAAGCATACCGGCGGTCCACCAGCGAGGCCTTCTGACGGTTCTTGCTGAGGGGAGGGGAGAGGGAGGGGTGGGGCGCAGCGACGATGCCGTTCGCGATGCGCCCTGGTCCTGAGGCGGGAACTCTTGAAAAGGAGGGGGGGAACCACAAAAATGGCATACACAGTTTCGACTCCGAAAGTGAGTAGGCCCTGCGCACTCGGTATCCCGCGGGGGGGGGGGTATCGAGTGCGCACGCAACGCTCAGGTGCCGGTTCGTTGCGCCCCCATGGGCGGACAAAACGTGCCCCTCCGGGGGCAAACCAAGGGGCCTGGGGATAGTCGCGCCCCGCCGAGAGCAAGCCCGAAGAGGGGCAGGCGTCCCCCGAATCAAGACCCAGAGGAGAGGAAGAGGGAAGGGAAGGCGCACGCACTGGTTCCAGGTTGTTGCCCCCCGAGGGGGCGGACACAACGTGCTCCCCCCACGGGGCAGGCCGAGAGCCCCCAGGGACAGCCGCGCCCCGCCGAGAGCTTTCCCGAGGACGGGCGGGCATCCACTGAGCCAGTCCACCGAGGGAGGCGCAGAGCCCTGGTTGGAGGAGGAGGAGTGGGAGGGGATGGGCGGGGTGCGCCGCGCATCTCCGAGTGCCGCTTCGAAGATGAGAGATCCTGCGGAAGCACGTTTACGACCAAGGAGGACGGGAGCGGAAGGAGGAGGAGGAGGAGGAGGAGGAGGAGGAGGAGGAGGAGGAGGAGGAGGAAAACCCGGAAGGGCGCGGGACGGGGGTAGGAGGGGGAGAGGAAAACGCGAAGGGGGGAGGATGGAGAGGGCGGGGGGCGGGGACCAGGGCGGAAACGCACGAGAAGAGGGAGGGGGCAGGACGGAGGGACCGCAACGCGGGCCGAAGAGACGAGGGGGGAACGGAGCATAAACAAAAACGACGAATTGCGACCCGCGAAGATCCTGGAGGTAAGCTTCCTCGATAAGGTTGGCGGGGAGCGGGCACGACCTCATCGCATGAGTGCCGCTTCAGCACGGGTCGAACCGTCGCCCTCGGCGGGCGGGGAGAGGGGCGCGACCGCATGAGTGCCACAACGGCACGGATCGAGCCGTCGCCCTCGAGGTGCGCGGCGGGGATGGCCAACGTGCCCACCAGATGCCAAGAAGATTACTGACGCTGACAGGCACAGGCGCCCGGCAGGGGAACGAATCCCTTTCGCGGCCCACAGGCGGATAGGTATGATAGGTGGCGCTTGGCGCCTTGAATTGGAGGTGGTGTCTCGTGTGCCTTGGGGAGGAGGTGCGGGTCACCCCCCCCGCGGACGTCTTCGTTGGCCTAAGGACCGCAGGGGGTCCTCGGCCCCCGCCAGTGCCAATTGATGGCAGAATTGAAAAGTTGAGTGGTGGGGGCGGGAACCCAAGCAGCCCCATTGATGGTAGCTGCGAGGGGTGTGAGGCCTATTGGCGGTCCTCACCAGCGAGGCCTTCTGACGGTCCTTGCCGAGGGGAGGGGAGAGGGAGGGGTAGGGCGCAGCGACAGTGCGCGATGCGCCCTGGTCCTGAGGCGGGAACTCTTGAAGGGGGGGGAAGCACAAGAATCGCAGGGCGGATACTGGCCCCCCTTTGGATGGTGTGAATTCGTATGTCGGGTGGGGACGATGGGACACAAGTATATGTAAATTGCACTACGAAAAGGGGGGGCCATAATCCCGAGGGGGGGGCGGAGTCTATTCTCTTTCAAGGAGGGATAATCTACGCAGCGCAACCTGTGCAATGCAGTCTCTGAGGTTCAATCAATGTGGTGCAATCTTTGTGGTGCAATCAATGCGACGGCGACAGCGGCGACGGGCGGCACCGCCCGCAGAAGCCGCCAGTCGCCGCGGGCGGCGGCGACGGCGACGGCGGCGACGGCGGCGACGGGCGGCGCGGACGTCGACGGCCGCCCCTGGTCCCGAGACGAGCGGCAGCGACGGACGGCGACGGGCGGCACCTCCCGCAAAAACCGCCCCTGGTCCCGAGATGGTTAAGACAAATAAGATTTCCGAAGTACAATTACTGTTTGGGGAATGAAATATGTATGTGTATACATACATACACACATATATATATATATATATACACATGCGAATATATACACATGCGTATGTGTGTGTATATATACATATATGGAGGTGTGGAGGAAACGGATGCATTACACTATGAACAACCAGCTACAAAGGATATGGGGAATCGTTGCTTTGGAAGTGGTGGCACTATAATCGGCGTGCGCCTAGCTGGTGGGGTCGTCTGTTGTAACGTAATGTGAACGTGAAGCGAAGAGCTGTGATGCAATGCCATGTGTTGTGCACGGCGACATGTTGCAGTACAGCGAAATTTTCAGAGCTGTGAATTTACGCTCTCTGGACACTTGGCCTGCGAGTTTTGAGCACGATGCTTTACTGGATAGTGTCAGCTCACCATGCACTGCCTTGCAAGGCGGTTCGTTGCAACGCACTTCGGTAGTATGTCCTGGACGCGCAAGAATTTTGCAAGCTCTGCATACGCACGCGGCTGCGCAGCTCCACAAGTGTGCGCGAGTCTTTCTTCAGTGGTTAGTGCCCCCCCGAGGCCCTTGGCGCCCAGCGTCATCCGCTCCTGTTCTCCAGGGGCCTCAGGCAGTGCGCGGTGCGCTTGGAAGTCGTACTCTCTCTCTCTCTCACCATGTTCGGATTTCGTTGGTACGGTCCGGCTTCGTAAGGAAACCGTTCTCGGCATTCGTTGGGCTTTTCGTGCGGCAGCTTGTGGCATGGGTGGTCTCCATATCGACGCGGCGTTCCGTTGCCAGCTGCAAGGGCGGAGCGAACTTCCTGAACAGGGAGTCTTTCCGTTCCATCCTCCTGAATTTATGGTCGTGTTGGTCTTGGTTTCCGTGGTGCTTAGGGGTTGTGGTGCTCATCGGCGTGGGGCTCGTGGGCCTTCCTCGTCGCCTTGTCCGGGATTGGTCGTCGTCCCAGTGGCCCTTCAGCAAAGCTTGCGAGCACTTGCCACGTCAGGGCAAACACCAAAGTCGAGTGGCAATGATGAGGAGAGAAAGAGAGAGAGAGAGAGAGAAGAAACAGCGAGAAAGAGAAAGAGAGAAAGAGAGAGAGAGAGAGAGAGAGAGAAAGAGAGAGCGAGAGAGAAGAGAGAGAGAGAGAGATACAAAATAATAGATAACTACAAATGGGTAAAGAGATCGCGCAAGCAATTGGACGGTCCGCTGGCGCCCGGCTGCTGCGGCAGCCTAGGGCGCGCGCGCACACGTGGCGGTGGTGCACACCCTCGGGGGGCAGGGGATGTGGACGCAGCCACTCCCCGGCGCAAAGCGACCGAGGCGCGGCGAGCAGGCGAGGCGCCCCGTCTCTCCTCGGCGCCCCGCCTTGCAAAAAGGCCCAGGTCGGTCAGGAGAGGAAAAAACACAGACACGATTAACCCTCGATTCCGCAGAAAATATGGGAAAATATGGGAAGTGGGGGGGAAGACAAAAACCCAGAAAATATGCGAAAATATGGGGGATCCTTCTATTTGTGTGTATTTATTTGTGTGTCCTGGGGCCCCTTCAGCCGGCGAAGCCCCGCGGGCGGCCGGGGGACAAAAGAGCTTGACCGCCGAGCGGCGTGCCAGCGACGTGGCGCCCCGCCGCCGCCGCAAGCAGGCCGCGACGACGCGCGGCCGCGCGGGCAATTGAGATCGAGAGATCAGGGGGGGGGTCGACGGCCGAGTTCGGAGGGGCGGAGGGGGGGGCAAGGGCAGCCTGTGAGCGCTGCGAGGGAGGCGAGGGCCGTCTCTGATCGCGCCGGCGTAGCATGAGCTGGCCCTGCCGGGAGGTGACGGCGCGAACCTGGGGCGGTCTCGGGTGGTGCGGAGCTGGCGCCCTCGTCCTTTCTACTGCCCGCGCCGTCGGGCGTGTCGCTGTTGTTCTCGAGGCTTGGGACGTGGTGCAAGACGGCTGCAGGAGTGAGGGGGGGGTGAGGGGCGACTCCGTGGGGCACCACTGCGGTCAGTGTTGCCCCAGGGCCGTCGCCAACACGCGGCGCAGCAGAAGCAGCTGTGTGGTTGGCGGGCTCAGTGCCTTGCTTGCCCAGGGGGGCGACTGGTCGGTGCCCCTGGGCCAGTGGCCGGGGGGTACCGGCGTCGTCCTGGTTGCGTCGGGGCCTGGGGGGCTGCAGCGTCGAGGTCGTCCATGCCTCCGCCGAAGACGAAGGGCTCTCGTCGTCGTCCCCCCCCTGGTGTGAACGAGGTGTTAGGCCTCCGTGCAGAGGTCGTCGAGCTTTCGTGGTAGCGCTGATGATCGATGGGCGCTGCCGCCGTTGTGCGCCTGGGGTTGGCTCGAGCTCTTCCCATTGTGCATTCGTGTATCCCGTTCTTCTGTGCGGGAGCGTGCGCGGGTTGGCGCTTGTCGTAGGTGGCTATGGCCACGCCGTGGAGCACCACAGCGAACCGATGGCGCAGGGAGGCGCCGTCCAGCAGATGGGGCAGGAGGTGGTGGAGGGCGACAGAGTCGGTGGTCGGCTCGTCGGTAGAACATCGCTCCACGATGGTACTGAGGCAGTTTTCGTGGACGCCCTCGTCTCCCAGGTGGCCGTGGAGTGTCTCAACCCTGACGAGGTCGGGCTGGGCAGGGGCACCGGCCCATGCGGGCCCACAGGTCTCTCTGTGCCCTGTCGGGCAGGAGAGGTCGACCAGCCAGCAGCCGCGGGAACCCATCTCCCGCGGTTTTGTTGCCAATGGACATGTGATCGGGACGCGCGGTCATGGCCACGAGTTGCCTGTTGGGACGGGTCTCGGCTCGCTGCGCGAGCTGCCCTCCAGCAAACGCCCGCGCTGCGGCCGCGGGCGGCGGGCGGCGGGCAGCCGCGGGCGCAGGCCTCCGCGGCTCAGGAGGGCCGCGCTCCTCCGCGTGGGGGCCCTCGCGGCGGCGTCGGCGCTGGCATCGTGGGCTTGCCACCTCGGCCGTCGGCCATGCCCGCCGGCGGCCTCCGCGAGGCCCGCGGAGGCGCGGCGGGCCGCCGCGGCGCTGGCCCCCGCGCGCTGGGCTCGTCGGCGCGGGGGCCGTCGCGGCGGCGTTGGCGCTGGCCTCGGCCTGTTCTTCCTCGGCGCCTGGCTTGCCGCTGGCCGCCTGGGGGGGCGCGTCCCTGCTCTCGCCTCTCTCGGTGCTGCTTGGGCCCGGCGTCGTCCGCCGCGGGTTGGCCTCCTCAGCCCCCCCCGTTGTTCGCGGGCTCGTCCTCGGGCTTCCTGGCCCGCTGGCCTCGCCAAGGCGCGGCGGCCAAGCGGCCTCCTGCCCCGCTCCTCGTTCTTGGCTCGCGCTCGTGCACGTCCTGGCCGCGAGCAGCAGCCGCGTGGCTGTCGGCCGCCTCGTCCTCTGGGCGCCGCCGCGTGGTCCACAGACCTGTGCCCGCCCACATTTCAGGCCCTTTTTGGCGTGCCTCCTGGGGCCCCTCCTGAACTTGCGGCGGCGGCGCCCTGTTGGCCTCTTCCTCCTTGCGTCCTCCTCGGCCCGTCTTGGGTCTCTCTCCGCTTCCCCCCCCCCCCCCCCCGCACCATAATTTCATTTTACACGCAGCGACAGCGTCGGGCCGGCCGCGCGCACTAGGCGCGCGCCCGGGCCCTCAGCCCCCGCAGCGCGGGCGACCTACCTTCCTCCGCGGGGGGGGGGGCGGCAGGCGCGCCCGCGCGGGCCGCCTCCCGTTGGAAGACGTGTTTCACTCCCCTCGTCGTGGCGGCCCCAGGGCATCATCGTCTGGGCGAGTCGTGGCAAGCAAAGTTGTCCTCTTCGGGGCAAGTTAGGGCACGCCGTGGCAGACAAGGTCATCATCATAATCGTCGTTAACACCCCCTCCCCGCACACGAAGCCGCACGGCGATGCGGCGGACAGCGGGCACGGCGTCGCAGGCAACCGGCCGGTCAAGGAGCGAGTCATCGGAGCAAGTCATGGCAGGTCGCGGCCAATATATTTGCTATCGCTACTTACCTCTCCCCCCCCACCCCTCGCACACCTAGCCGCAAGACGCAGGGCGGACAACGGGCGCCGCACCGCCCGCGCAAACCGGGGGACACACGGGGGCCCCCCACGACCACAAGAGAACCACCGTGAGGCAGGTCAGTGGCGCGCGCGAGGGAGCAGCAGCAACACAGAGAAGCAGGAAGGCACGCACCGGCACCGGCGACGCTGACGACGACAGATGGTCGCATAACCACGGCGGCACACGGCGCGACGGCGCCACCCCGCGTCGGTGAAGCACGATTACCTTCGGAAGCCCCGCGGCGTGGACACTCGTGCCACCACTTTCGAAAGTGCCCGCTAAACGACAAATTCCGTGGAACCCCCACGTCCGCCTACCCCTCAGCACGTCTGCTTTGCCTCGGAACCCCACGGAGAGCACAGAACAGCCAAGACACCCGAGCATGAACAAGGCAAGCAGACAGACACATGATACGCGCAATCGGTGTTCTATCAGACGATGCTCCCTGCCCGTGCTAGGCCAGGCGCTGGTCGACAGCCCCTCCGCAGAGCGCTCACAGCACTGCTTAGATTCCGACAAGCCAGTAGGTGCGCAGCCTGGCACGCAACATGTGGACAGACGAGGCTGCATCAACACAGGGTGGCCACATCACCACTGAGGCAGGACCTGCGTACGCACGCTCTGTGACAGCGTTTTCTGCCCAGGAGGCCGCAACACGATGGCGACGCCGACGCCGACACTACGACGACGAAGACGACGACGACGACGACGACGACGACGACGACGACGACGACGACGACGACGACGACGACGACGACGACGACGACGACGACGACGACGACGACGACGACGACGACGACGACGACGACGACGACGACGACGACGACGACGACGACGACGACGACGACGACGACGACGACGACGACGACGACGACGACGACGACGACGACGACGACGACGACGACGACGACGACGACGACGACGACGACGACGACGACGACGACGACGGCGGCGGCGGCGGCGGCGGCGGCGGCGGCGGCGGCGGCGGCGGCGGCGGCGGCGGCGGCGGCGGCGGCGGCGGCGACGACGACGACGACGACGACGACGACGACAATAACGACGACTTCAATCGGCGGCTTTCAACGGACGAAGCACCCTACCAGTGCAGCGCAACGCACTCGTCGACAGCCACCCCCAGAGCGGCCATACCCAGGGTGCAATGAAAAACACTTGACGAAGGCCCGGGGCGCACGACATGTGGACAACAGGGCCGCTGCATCACTGTGAGGCAGGATTCTTGTTGACAGCGCGCGCAGGAAGGGAGCCGCATCGCGACTGTGAGGCAGGTAAGCACGCACGCTGCGTGCACGGAGGGGGCCGCCTCGCCACTTTGGGACAGGACGCGCGTACGCATGCACGGCTTCTGTCTCTCGCGCGCCCGAGGCCGCAAAGGAGAGACCACGACGGCGACGACGACGCGCCGTCGACATTGGGTCGGGTCGCTACCGTGAGGCGGGATGCGAAGCCTGAAAGAAAAACAAAACACGCATACACGTGTACTTGCAAACTGTCGCCTCACCCCCCCCCCGAGCGCACTGCCCCGACGACAACGAAGTGAAGCTGCAGCCCCACTTGAGGCAGGATGGGGGTCACAGGAGGAAGCACCGAGGCATGAGCGCACGAAGACAAGCAGGTGGTCGACCCACCATTCCGTGCACACCTTTCTGTCGACACCGCTTGTTGCTGTCATGGTGTTTCTAGGGGGCGGGGGACTGGCCGCCACACCGCTTAGGGCGTCGGCCGCAGTGGGCGGCGGCAGAGCGAGGGAGGGCAGAGCGAGAATGGAACAGGACACAGGTGAGTCGCGCGTCCTCTCAGGCGCGGTGCGCGGGCAGCCGCGAGAGGAAGTACCTTCGCGGGGGGTCAGCCGGGAGACGCCCCGCCGGAGGGCGCACCTGGAGGCGCTGCGCTCGCAGCGGCCAGGAGCTGCCGGGCCGGCTGGCGCGGGGCCACGCGCCCTTCGCCCGGCCTGGGGGCGGGCAGGGCGGCTGAGCTGAGCTCCGTGCAAGGACCAAAGCGAGTGAGGAGCTCCTCGATGTTCCGCTCCAGACCGGAGCGGTTCCCCTTGGCGACGATCTTGCCCAGGCCCGCGTCCAGGAGCTGGGCTGATAGCTTAGTCCGGGGCTGCGTGGCGAATGTACTGTCGAGGCCTGGCTGGGGCGCCTCTCCCAGGACGAGTGCGTCGGGGCTGGGCCCCCGCGAACGACGACGCCACCCTGCCGGCTCGCCGCTGGCGGCCGACTGTGTGGATGACGTTGATGCCCATCGCTGCCGCCGTGTTGTGGAGGTCGGCCTTCAACGGGAGGCAGGACGCAAAGGTCGCCTGCATGTTGACTCGGCCGTCGCCCTTCTCCTCGCCAGCGCCTGCATGGAGCCGCCTGGGCCAGCCAGCAAGCGCCTGCTGGAGCTGTGCTGGCGACTGGAGCCTGGCGTAGGCCAGGGGTTCGTGGTCGGGTCCGGGAACTTTTTGGGTGGTCCCAGGCGACAGCAGCGCTCGACTGCCTGCTGCCTGCTGCTGCGTTCGACTCCGCGCAGCGCCGTCTGCGTGCTGCTGCTTGTCCTCCTCGTCCTCCTCCTGGTGCTGGTCGTTGTCGCGGTCGCGTCGCTGGCAGCGTTGTTGCCAGTCGCTTCCTCTTCTCTTCTTCCCCTTTCTTCTTCTTTGATAGGGGTGGGGCAGTCTACGCCACAGCTAGCTGGGGCCGGCCACCGGCCAAAAGCGTTCCCAATGTCAAGGCTGCTCCACCCACCCCTCCCTCGAGGGGGGGGGGCACGTGGCGTGACGGAGATCCCCGTCGTGGCGAGGTGCCCCACTCCCTGGGCGTGCCAGTTGGAGGCTGTCGCGCCGCTGCGTCCAGTTCCCGCTGCCCGCGGCCCCCGCGGTGAGGTCGCAACCGCCTGAGCGCGCCACCCGCCGTCGGCAGAGCTGGGGGCCTGGGGGCTCCTGGCTCGCGTGGTGCCGCCAGTGCGCCCTCCAGTGGACGTTTCACCACTGGACAGGTCGTAGTGGTGTGGTGCAGCGTGGTCGACCGTGGCCGCGGTTTTCGCACCCGCCGGAAGTGGGGGCCTGGCCGCGACCGCGCGTGGCGGGGCTGGGCAGCCGCTCGGCGGTGCGGTCGGCGGTCGGCGGGTCAGCGATGGAAGCCTTGGCCGCGGGGCCCGCAGTATTTTCGGTGGCGGCAGCCTGCTTCGCGCGCAGGGGGCCCACCCTGAAGGCGGCGCGTGCAGCGGGGCCCCTGGTTCCGACGTGCTGGGCCATGGCGGGGCCCTGTGGAAGGTAGTGGCCCCGTGGGGAGGTGGAGCGGCTGTTCTCGACGACATTCTGGGGCGGGGCGGCGGCGTGACCACGCCCGCAGTCCGCAGTCCGGTGGTGCGGGCTGATTCTGCGACTGGGCGGTCGCGGGGCCGCTGGCGACGTTGACCGGCCCTGTGCGCCGCCCTGGGCCCCTGTGCCTAAGTGGTGAGCAACTGGGGCGCGGGGGACGTTTGGGGGCCGCCAGCCGCTGCGGTGGTGGCCCTCTCAGCGGGGTCGAGGATGCCGTCAATGCCTGCGCCCTTGGAGCCGCGCCGAAGCTCCTCGCAGGGCGGCGTCCTGGCGGCGCTGCTCTGCGCGGCGTTCTGTGGTTGTGCGCGAAAGGTTCGCGAGAGTGGCCGTTCCACGTGTGGCGGCCCCCGATCACGGTTGGCGGCGGGGACCGCTTCGGCCAGGGTAGGCTGGGCGGGTCGCAGCTGTGGGCCTCTGACCTACCAGGGGCTTTGGAGCGGGGAGCGACCGTCAGGCGTCGTGCCTGTGGCCTCGTGGGTGGTCTGCTGGTGCCCAGTTTTGGCCCCCTTCCCGCTGCCGGGCGGCCCGGGTGTTGACGTCGTCGGCGCCGTGCGAACTTGCGCTGCGTGCAGGATAGGAGGTGTCGGGCTTGGCAGTTCGCAGCGCGGCTGCCGCTGCCCCAGCGGCTGGGCTGTGCGGCCTCCGCGTGTGCGCCTGCCCAGTGTATGCTGGCCGCGGTGGGGCCGTGCCGATAAGGATGGGTCGTGGAGCCGCGCCGATGGGGGTGAGGTCGATCGCGCTGCCCTGGGCCAGTGGGCGCCAGGGGCCGATGTCCGGTGGCGGCTGTGGACCGCGGCTGTGGCCGCGGCGGCGTGAGCGCCTGGGGTCGAACGCGGCGGGCTCTGGGCCGCGAAGGGCACGGAGCCCTGCCTGCTCGGTGGGCCACGGGTGACTCGGATACGGCTTCGCCTCGTGGCAAGTAGTGCGGAGTAGGAGGGTGTCCTTTTGTTTTGCTTGGTCTGGAAGGTGTCTGGGCCCGTGGGCGCTGTGCACGCTAGGGCGTCTGGGTGCAGTGGGACACCCTCCCAGAAGAGAACGACGTCGAACCAGCGTTCCGTGGTGAGGTGCCTGCATATGTTGCGAATCGTCGTCGTTCTTTATTGGCCCCCTACCTTGTGGCCTCAATTCTGGCGGGCCCGTTTGTTGAACGTGACGCACTCGCCAAGCTGTGAGTGCCGTGAGTGCGGCTTGGACATGATATCGCCTGGCCTCCACGCAGTGGTGTCGTCGTCCTGCGGATCGGACGTCTCGTCGGGGTCGTCTGGCATGTCGCTCTAGATATATTGGTTGGCGCCGCCTCGCTGTGGGCAACCAGCGCCCGCTCGCTGGCGTGCGTCGTCGGGCGGCAGGCCAGCGGCTTTCTCTTGGGCGCAGGCCTGGCCGCGGTAGCCTGGTTGACCGCCCTGTGGGGTATTGGCACCTTGACCGGTGCTCGTGTCGGGGGCGCGGTTCAGCGGGTGAGTGGTGCCGCGGCCGGATTTCTTCGCAGATGGAGGGGCACACATGCTAGATTCCCTTTTGGCGCCGTCGAAGATCTGCGGGTGTGGACAACAACTCTTGAGGACGTAGTACTCCTGGTTGTGCCAGTGTGCCACTTCATAGGTGATATCAGGTGGTGGTAGACTTCGCAGGTGGCGCGAGGCCTGTGGGGCTGAATCCGTCGTGTTGCTCGGCGTCGTAGTGTGCGGTTGATTTTGTCAGGCTACGTGGTGTCGCTGTGGCCCCGATGTGCTGCTCGAGGGCCCGATGCACGTTGCCCTGCTCGTCTCACTCGTGAATGTGAAACAGCTGATGCGGAGTCGCGTCTTGATGCGCAGCGCCGCGGTGCTTGGCCCCGCCGTGGTGTGCAGCTTCAGGCCTTGCTACTAGGGGGCGTAGTGTTCGCTGCAGTGGTCCCTTCCTCGTACGTGCGAGGCTCTTGGTATTGAACCGCAGCGTGATGATCAGCGTTTTGGCGCCCGACTTCGTCGCGTCGCGCAGTGTCGAGGTGCTGGTCGCTGGCGTGCTGCTGTGAGCGGCGGTGTTCGAAGCAGTACTCGTCTCGCTCGTAGGTGTAAGGCTGCTGATGCAGAGTCCTTTGGCTGGCAACGTCGTGATCTTGCTTGCCTCCGTCGTGCTGCCCTGTGGCCCGCAGCTTGTCCCAGACGTTGGGCTTGAAGCGATGCTGCTCTATTCGTTGCTCGTCCCACTCATGGCTGCGGGGGTGCTGGCACTGGGTCCAGTCGAGGTTCCTGTTCCCGTCGCGTTGCACGGTGCAGAGGTGGTTCTGGACGTGCTGCTCCAAGGCCAGATGCTGGTTGCTTTGCCCGTCCGTAGATGTGAGGCTGCTGATGCTGGGTCCTGTCTTGATGCACAACTTCAGGACGCTTGGTTTCGCCGCGCTGCTCCGTGTCGCGGAGCTGCTCCCGGGCGTGCTCCTGACAGACGTGGTGCTCGCTGTCGTGGTCGTCTCACTCGTGGATGTGAAGCTATTTGTGCAGGATTCGTCGTGCTGCGCAGCGTCGTGGTGCTCAGCTCCGTCGCGTTGTTCGATGTCGAGGCGGGCCTGGTGTTCAGCTCGCTGCTCGTCCCTTTCGGCGTGGGGCTGCTAATGTTTGATCCCGTAGTAGTGCACGTCGTTGGTACTGGTTCTCGGCCCCGTCCTGTTGCAATGGTGCTGGCCGCGATAGTGCTGCTGCTGCTGCTGCTGCTGCTGCTGCTGGTGAACGTGCTGCTCGTCGCACCGCCCATCGCATGCGAGGCTGCTGGTGCTCATGTGCACGGGACCTGGTGGGCTGGCTATGGGCCCCACCAAGCTGCTCGTCGCGCTTATGATTGTGAGTGTGGTGGTGCTGGCTCCAGTCGCTCAGTGTCGAGGCGCTGGTGACAGACGTGCCGTTGAAAGACGTGGTGACGCTGTGCCCCGCAATGCTGCCCAACGTCGTGGTGCTCTACTCCGTCGCGTTGCTAAAAGTCGAGGTGCTGGTCGCAAGCGTGCTGCCTGCTGACGTTGGAAAAAGCGTGTTCTGCCGCTGCCGGCAGAAAGCCGGGGGGGAGGTCTCTGCTGATTTCCAGCCCATCCCCCCCCCTCTCGAAAACCGGGTGGTGGGGTCGTTGAGGGTTCCACCCCCTCTTTCCCCTCCCCGGTCCATCATGAAAAGAAGGGGGGTCACTACCGGTTCGAACCCCCCCCCTTCCCCGCCGCCAGCAAACGACCCCCCCTCCCCCCTCCCTGGATGGGGGACCGTGGTGGGGACAGTGGTTGGGACGGTGGTGGGGATGGTGGTGGGGAGTGCGGACAGTGGGACAGTGGTGGGGACAGGTGGGGACAGTGGGGAGTGGGGCCGTGGTGGTGACAGTGGTGGGGACAGTGTGGACAGTGCGACCGTGGTGGGGTCACTGGTGGGGACAGTGGGGACGGTGGTGGAAACAGTGGGGACAGTGGGGCAGTGGTGTTGGTGGGGACAGTGGTGAGGGCGGTGGTTAGGACAGTGGTGGGGACCCGGGAGTCGTTTGCTGGCGGCGAGTGTGTGGGGGGGGGTCCGAACCGGTAGTGGCCCCTGTTGGTTATCCAGGAGGGGGGGTGGTGGGGGGGGGGAGGTGGGGGGGGGGAGCGGGGTTGCCAGGGAAGGGGGGAGGGTGGGTGGGTTCGAGCAGGGGGGGGGGCGGGGATTTTCGGAGAGGGGGGGGGGGGTCCCCGGGCTCCGGAGGAAGAGGGGGGGGGAATTTTCCACAGCAGAGCGGCGGTGGATCACGCTCTCTCAGACGTTGCGATCGATCTCGACGTCCTATTGCTCGATTGCGTCGTGCAACTTGGCGTCGCGATGGTCCCAGGCATGGTGCTCCAAGCCGGGATTTTCGTTGCATTGCTTGTCTCACTCGTAGATGTGACGTGAGGCCTGATGCCCGGGGTCGAGGCGGTGGTCCCTGACGTGCTGCTCGAAGTCGTGGTGCTCGTCGCCCTGCTCGTCTCGCTCGTGAAAGTGAGGCTATTGGTGCTGGATTCCGTCGTGCCGTCCATCTCCGTGGTGCTCGACTCCGTCGCGTTCCCTGGCGTCTAAATGCTGGCCGCAGCCGTGCTGCTGAAGGATGTGTTGTTAGCTGGGCTGTTCGTCTCACTCGTGAGTGTCAGGTCAGCTGGGCCTGAAGCTCGTTATGCTGCTCGACGTCGTAGTGCGTGATTGCATCGTGCTGCGCGGTGTCGCGATGGTCGCAGGTGTGCCGCTCGGGGACGTGGTGCTCATTGCAGTACTCGGCTTACTTTTGGATGTGCGGTGATTTGTGCTGGATCTCGTTTTGTTGCGCAACGTCGCGGTGCTTGATCTGGCCGTGCTGTACAGTGCCGAGGCGTTGCACCCTTACATGTTTCTCGAAGACGTGATGCTCGCTGCGCTGCTCGTCACAGTCGTGGGCGCTAGCTCTGGTGGGCTGGCCGCGACCATGTGCAAGGGGGGCAAGGCGTCTGCTCGCCCAAATTCTGCTTTTGACTTGGTGCGCTGGAGTGGTGCTCTGCGGAGCGTGTTCCAGTGGTTTTAGTGAGACATGGGAGCAGAGGCAAGAAAAGACCGTCGACCGCCCCGCGACGGCAGGAGAAGAAACATTATGCTGCATGACACACCCAGTGTTATTATCAATCCCAGCACCCCTGTCACAACTGCATACAGGGGAGGAGCTGGGGCCAAGGGGGTAACGGATCCCGCCCGCGCAGGCATTGCCCCCGCCGCTGTTCGGTGCGTCGTCGGCAGCTTTCATAGCTGTTTTTTCGGTCCGGAGCTCGTGGGGGGTCGTGCCGATGATCT
>CAUYUJ010010258.1:258371-268371 GCA_963575745.1 Prorocentrum cordatum | reverse complement strand
CCACCGAAGGCCCCAGTGCTGCCGCCCGCATGCGTCAGCACACCCATTTCGGCACACCCCTCACACGTTTCGTGGCCCCATAGGGAGCTCCACCGAAGGCCCCAGTGCTGCCGCCCGCATGCGTCAGCCACACCCAATTCGGCACACCCCTCACACGTTTCGTGGCCCCATAGGGAGCTCCACCGAAGGCCCCAGTGCTGCCGCCCGCATGCGTCAGCCACACCCAATTCGGCACACCCCTCACACGTTTCGTGGCCCCATAGGGAGCTCCACCGAAGGCCCAGTGCCGCCGCCCGCATGCGTCAGCCACACCCAAGTCGTGGCACACCCCTGCATGCACGGCACACCCCTCACACGTTTCGTGGCCCCATAGGGAGCTCCACCGAAGGCCCCAGTGCTGCCGCCCGCATGCGTCAGGCCACCCCTCACACCAATTCGGCACACCCCTCACACGCTTTCGTGGCCCCATAGGGAGCTCCACCGAAGGCCGCAGTGCCGCCGCCCGCATGCGTCAGCCACATCCAATTCGGCACACCCCTCACACGTTTCGTGGCCCCAGCCCGCATGCGTCAGCCACACCCATTTCGGCACACCCCTCACACGTTTCGTGGCCCCATAGGGAGCTCCACCGAAGGCCCCAGTGCCACCGCTCGCATGCGTCCCGCACACCCATTTCGGCACCTCCACCAAACACAGCGTTTCGTGGCCCCACAGGGACCTCCACCGAAGGCCCCAGTGGTGCCGCCCGCATGCGTCACCCCTACCCCAGCACAGCATTTCGTGGCCCCACAGGGAGCTCCACCGAAGGCTCCAGTGGTGCCGCCCGCATGCGCCGCCCCCCCCCCCAGCACAGCGTTTCGTGGCCCCACAGGGAGCTCCACCGACGGCCCCAGTGGTGCCGCCCGCATGCGTCACCCCCGCCCAGTACAGCGCTTCGTGGCCCCACAGGGAGCTCCACCGAAGGCCCCAGTGGTGCCGCCCGCATGCGTCACCCCCACCCAGCACAGCGTTTCGTGGCCCCACAGGGAGCTCCACCGAAAGCGGCACCCGCAATGCGATATTCACAACTGCACATGGTTGGGTCCTTCGCCAGGATAATTTTTGCCACGTCGGATCTCAGGGGGTGTGTGCGATCCCGTGATCGGCCTTGTGGAAAACGGAGGCGCGATCGGGGCGTCCCAGTTTGGCGTGTCGCGGCTCATGGGAAGGGTGGTGCCATGGCCCTGGTGGGCGTCGGCCGCGGCCGCGGACCTTGCTGAGTCGCGGCTGGTGTCCGTCTTGTGCTGCAGGGAGTGGTGCGCCGCTCGTGTTCTTCCCGTGCAGTTTCATCAGCTCGCGGTGTTGTGGGTAGATGTTGTCGAGATCAGCTTGGTGCTTATGAGCAACTTCGTTGTCAGCAGTGACTGCTCGGTCGACGCTGCCGCTGCTCTTGGAGCGCGGCGACGCGGGCTGCCTCTCGACGAAGATTGGTATCCAGCCGATCCGATACTGTTGGGCTCGCGCGGAAGTGGTGGCGGCTGCCCAGGCTGTCGACATGAGCGGACGCGGGGAGCTGCTCCCGGCTGTCTTGGAGTCCAGGGGCAAGCCGGTTGACGAGCTTCAGGAGGGAAAAAACACAGACACAATTAATTGTCGATCCCCCAGAAAATATGGGAAAATATGGGAAGTGTGGGGGGAAAACAAAAACCTAGAACACATGGGAGAATATAGGGAATCTGTTTACTTGTGTGTATTAATTTGTGTGTCCTGGGGCCCCTTCAGAGCTGGTCGCCTGCGTGTGTGCTCCTGCGGCCGGGATCTGCCAGAGGTCGAGTGGTCGTCTCTGTGCTTCCCACCGTTTGGCGGGAGATCCAGCGCCGTCTCGCGTTCGGCAACGCCGATGTGCTGCCTGGCGCGGCGTGAACAGCCAAGCGCGAACGCCACTGGCACGAGCACTACCACTGCTACCACCAGCGCGGCCACCACTCCCACCGCCGCGACCACTACCAGCTCCGACGCGACCACCACCACGGGCCCGACGACCATTAGTACGGCCACAACCACGACACGCCGCGATTCCCATGACGGCCTCACCACGACCAGTGCGGTCGCGGTGCCCGACGCGACCATTGCCGCTCCCGGGCCCGACGAGCAGTCGCACGACCACCGCCGCGACCATTGGAGCCTTTTGTGGAGCTTCCTACGGGGCCATGAAATGCGTGAAGAGTGTATCGCCTTGGGTGCGGGGCCGCCATGCGAACGCAGCTCCTGGGGCCTCCGGTGGAGCCCCCTTGTGTGCGAGGGTCGTGCCGACGCGGGCGCGGTGCCGCCTGGCGAAAGCAGCCACTGGAGCCTTCAGTAGAGGCCCGCCTAGGGCCACGACGCTTCTGAGGGGTGTGCCGACATGGGCGCGGTGCCACCGTGCGATCGCAGTGGGGCCACGAAGCGTGTGAGGGGTGCGCCGACATGGAGGTGGAACCGCATGCGGATCCTGTCACTGGGGCCTTCGGTGGAGCACCCAATGTGGCCACGAAGCGCGTGAGGGGTGCGCCGAAATGAAGGTGGAACTGCGTGCGGACCCTGCCCTGGGGCCTTTGGTGGAGCACCCAATGTGGCCACGGAGCGTGTGAGGGGTTCGCCGACATGTAGGTGGAACTGCCTGCGCGCATATAATGATGATGAGGACATGTGGAGTGCAGAGTCAAGAGATGGGAGGAGGGGGAGGAGGAGGAGGAGGAGGAGGAGGATGAGGAGGAGGAGGAGAAGGAGGAGGAGGAGGGGGAGGGCGAGGAGGAGGAGAAGGAGGAGGAGGACGAGGAGGAGGGGGAGGCGGAGGCGGAGGATGAGGAGGATGATGATCATGATGAGGGGGAGGAGGAGGGGGAGGAGGAGAGGTAGGGCGCGGGGCGTCTCTCTTCAAAACGAGAACCCGAGGCCACAGGATGGTTGGGAACAAATAGTAGCAAAACAAACAAGGACAATCAAAGAAGAGCAAGGAAGACCGAGGAGGAGCAAAGACAACTGGGAAGCGTAATGAAAAACAAGGAGACGCGAGGAACAATTAGCCTGGCGAAGGACACAACCATATTCCGTTGTCAGTCCCGCAGTTGTGGGTATCGTCTGCGGTGGAGCTCCCCACGGACCACGAAACGCTGTACTGGCTGGGGGGGCGCATGCGAATTTTGCCACTGAGGCCTTCGGTGGAGCTCCCTATGGGGCCACGAAGTGCTGTACTGGGTGGGGAAGACGCATGTGGACAGTGCTACTGGTGCCTTCGGTGGAGCTCCCTATGGGGCCACGAAGCGCTGTGCTGGGTGGGGGAGACGCACGTGGACTGTGCCATGTGGGCCTTCGGTGGAGCTCCCTACGGGGCCACGAAGCGTTGTACTGGGTGGGGGATGCGCATGCGGGCGGTTCCACTGGGGCCTTCGGTGGAGCTCCCTAAGGGGGCCACGGAACGCTGTACTGGGTGGGGGTGCGCATGCGGAAATTGCCATTACAGCCTTCGGTGGAGTTCCTATATCATGCCACGAAGCGCTGTACTTGTTGGGGGGGGCGCATGCTGGCGGTAGCACTGGGACCTTTGGTGGAGCTCCACATGGGGCCACGCGACGCCGTGCTGGGTGGGGGAGACGCATGCGATCTGCGCCACTGGGGCCTTCGGTGGGGCTTCCAATGAGGCCACGAAGCGCTGTAGTTGGTGAGGTGGGCGCATGCGAACTTTGCCACTGGGACCTTCGGTGGAGCTCCCTACGGGGGCCACGAAACGCTGTTTTGGCAGGGGGTAGCGCATGCGGGCGGTAGCACTGGGGCCTTCGGTGGAGCTCCCCATGGAGCCTCGAAGCGCTGTACTGGGTGGGGGTGACGCATGCGGGCCTTGCCACTGGGGCCTTCGGTGGAGCTCCCTATGGGGCCACGAAGCGCTGTATTGGGTGGTTGAGGGGGGCGCACGCGAACTTTGCCACTGGGGCCTTCGGTGGAGCTCCCTATTCGGCCACGGGGCGCTGCACTGGGTGGGGGGACGGAGGCAGGGTTGCCGCTGTCGGTGGAGCTTCCTCCAGGGCCACGGGGCGGTGTGCTGGGTGGGGGAGACGCATGTGGACTGTGCCGGTGGGGCCATCGATGGGGCTCTCTATTGGGCCACGAAGCGCTGTACTGGGTGGTGCCACTGGGGCCTTCGTGGAGCTCCCCATGGGGCCGCGACGCGCTGTGCTGGGTGGGGTCGGCGCACGCGAACTGCGCCACTGGGGCCTTCGGTGGAGTTCCCTCCTGTGGCCGCGAAGCGCTGTACTGGGTGGGGTGACGCATGCGAACTGCGCCACTGGAACCTTCGGTGGAGCTCCTTAGGGGGCCGCGAGACTTTGTATTGTGCGGGGGTGGCGCATGCGAACTGCGCCGCGAGGCCTTCGGTGGAGCTCCTTATGGGGCCATGAAGCTCTGTACTGCGTGGGGGAAGCGAATGCAAACTGCGCCACTGGGACCTTCGATAGAGCTCCCTCTGGGGCCACGAAGCGCTGTACTTGTTGGGGGGGGGGACGCATGCGGGCTGCGACGCTGTGACTTTCGGTGGAGCTCCCTTATAGGGCCACGAGGCGCTATACTCGGTGGGGGAGGCGCATGCGATCTGCGCCATTGTGACCTTAGGTGGAGCTCCCTATGGGGCCACGCAACGCCGTGCTGGGCGGTGTCGACGTCGACGCATGCGAACTGCGCCACTGGAACCTTCGGTGCGGCTCCCTATTGGGCCACGAAGCGCTGCACTGGGTGGGGGAGACGCATGCGATCTGCGCCATTGTGACCTTAGGTGGAGCTCCCTATGAGGCCACGAAGCGTTGTACTGGGTGGGGGAGGCGCATGCGGGCTGCGCCACTGGGACCTTCGGTGGGGCTTCCTGTGGGGCCACGAAACGTGTGAGGGTCGCGCCGAAGCTGATGACAATGATGGTGATGATGACGGCGATGATGATGACGATGATGCTGATGATGATGATGATGCTGCTGCTGATGATGATGATGATGATGTTGCTGATGATGTTGCTGATGATGCTGATGCTGATGATGATGATCATGATGATGATGGTGATGATGCTGATGCTGGTGGTGGTGGTGGTGGTGAGGATGATGCTGCTGATTATGCAGATGCTGCTGATGCTGCTGTTGATGATGCTGATGATGTTGATGATGCTGATGCTGATGCTGATGCTGCTGATGATTATGATGATGATGATGATGATGATGATGATGCTGATGATGATGATGTTGGTGGTGCTGCTGATGCTGATAATATTGCTGATGATGCTGATGGTGGTGATAATGCTGCTGATGATGCTGCTGCTGCTGCTGCTGCTGATGATGATGATGATGATGATGATGATGATGATGATGATGGCGATGGGACGAGGGAGGAGCGTGAGGAGAAGGAGAGGACAGCAATGCGGGGCGCTGTCTCTTCAAAACGAGGACCCAACACCACAGGATGGTTGGGGACAAGGAAGCGCAAGGAGAAGCAATGACAACACAGAGCATCGAGGAATATCGAAGGAAAGCAAGGCAGAGCCATGGGATTAGCCTGGCCAAGGGCCCAACCACATGCAGTTGTGAATACCGCAGTTGTAGGTATCGTTTTTGGTGGAGCCCCCTTGTAGGGACACGAAACGCTGTACCGGGCGGGGGGGGCGCATGCGGACTGCGCCAATCGGACCCTCGGTGGAGCCCCCTATGGGGCCACGGAACGTTGTACTCGGTGGGGGAGACGCATGCGGGCTGTGACACTGGGACCTTTGGTGGAGCTCCCTTATAGGGCCACGAAACGCTATACTCGGTGGGGGAGACGCGTGCGGGCTGCGCCACTGGGACCTTTGGTGGAGCTCCCTACGGGGCGACGAAACGTTGTACCTGGTGGGGGAGACGCATGCGGGCTGCGACACTGTGACTTTTGGTGAAGCTCCCTACGGGGCCGCGAAGTGCTGTATTGGGTGGGGGGGACGCATGCGGGCTGCACAATTGGGGCCTTCGGTGGAGCTCCCTATCGGGCCGCGAAACGTGTGAGGGGTGTGCCAAAGGGAGGGGGGGGTGACGGGAAGAGGGAGGAGGGAGGAGGGGGGAGGGAGGAGGGGGAGGAGGATAAGAGGATGAACGAGGGGCGCTGCCTCCTCCAAACGGGGACCCATCACCACAGGATGGTTGGGAACAGCAAGGGATAGCAAGGATGACCAAGGGAAAGCAGCCAATAGCCATTCTAGCTCAAGCCACTTTGGTTAGAGTAGTTTTCGAGCAAGGGCTGTTTGGCAGTTGCTCCGCTCTCGCCCGTTGGCGGTGCCTCGTCCATCGAACGGGATGGCTCGCCTGATTGCCGTGCTGATCGTGGTCGCGGTCGCCTCGACTCTCACGTCTTCGTTCTGTGGATTTGTGGGCAGTCCCTCCACGACTCTGCGCGGATCCACGCGCGAGGTGTGTGTGAGCCAGAACTTCTTCGATCCTTCAGGCGGTGCTGGAGGCAAGCTCCCCGCTTACAAGATCAAGGATCCCAAGGACGTCGAGGCGACAAAGAAGTCCGAGTCATTCTGGGCCCTGGTCAGTGCTGTCCTGCTGGGTCTCCTCGCTTTCAAGGTAGCAGCGCCGCAGTGAGAGCGTTCAGCTGCGCTACTTTTCAAACTCAGTTTTGCATGTCGCGGATTTTCAAGGTACCGTAGCCAGAGCGGAATGATTGCTGCAAGCCGCGGAATTTCAAGACATAAAGACCGGAGAAGACTCAACGAGGCGAGCACGGGAAAAAAAGGAGGAATACCAAGGGAAAGCAAAGAAACGCAAGGCAGAGTCAGGAAAAGCAAGGAATATCAAGGAAGAGCAAGGAAGAGCAGAGAAAAACACTGAACATCAAGGAAAAGCGTTGACAATCAAGGAAAAGCAATGCAAAGCAAAGACAAGCACGGACACGCACATACTAGCAATGAACACACGGAAGCGCAAGGAAAAGCAAGGAAAAGCAACGAAGAGCAAGGAAGCACGAGGACAAGCAAGGAAGAGCAAGCCCATGCAAGGACAAACGACAAAGAGCAAGGAAGGAAGAGGGGCGAGGGGGGGGGTTCTCTGGACCTCCCCCGTGGAAGAGCGGAGGGTCGCCGTTTGCCCACCCCGCGCCCCTTCCGGGCGGAGGGGCGAGGGGGTGGGGGGCTTTCCCCCCTCGCCCCGCCCCTTTCGCGCGCCGGCTGGGGAGGGGGGGCCCTCTCCGCCCCCCATGCCTTCTTTTTGTTGGATACCGCTTTAGCAACCCGTGCGGGGTGTGCCGAAGTGGGCGCGGTGCGGCCGTGCGAACGCAGCCACGTGGGCATTCGGTGGAAACCCCTTGTGGGGCCACGCAACGCTAGAGGGGTGTGCCGCCACGGGTGCGGGGCCGCCATGCGAACGCAGCCACCGGGGCCGTCGGTGGAGCCCCCTTGTGGGGCTGCGAACCGTTTGAGGGGTGTGCCGAAGTGGGTGCGGTGCCGCCATGCGAACGCAGACACTGGGACCTTCGGTGAAGCCTCGCATGGATCCACGAAGCGTGTGAGAGGTGCGCCGAAATTGGGGTGGTGCAGCCATGCGAACGCAGCCACTGGGGCCTTCGGTGGAGCGCCCTATGGGGCCACGAAGCGTGTGAGGGGCGTGCCGACATGGATGCGGTGCCGCCACACGAACGCAGCTACTGGGGCCTTCGGAGGAGCTCCATGTGGGGCCGCGAACCGTGTGAGGGGTGCGCCGGCATGGGAGAAGGGAGGGGCGGGGGATGGGCAGCGGGAGGAGTGAGGACGCGGAGCGCTGCCGATCCCAAGCGAGGACCCGACACCACAGGATGGCTGGGAATGAACTGCGCTGGCGGGGTGCGCGTCTCAGTGGTCGCCGCCCTGCCCGTCAGTTCGAGGGGCGGCCAGCGCCGTGGCAATCGCGAGGCAGCTCGCAGCGCTGACTTGGTGACCTTTTGGGCCCTGTCCGCGCTGCTGGCGTTAAATCGGGCACGTCCCTCAACGGGAGGAATATTTAAAAATAGTTTAAAAAATGGTCTGGGGACGATTTTTTTAGCATTTTTTGGGCCATTGGGTATTTTTTGAGTATTTTGGTTTCTCGTCGAAAACTCCCCTGTATAGGGGCACGCCCGACGTCATGCTGGCGCACCAGCAGGACCGCCAGGGGCACACGAAGCCTGCTGGCACCCGCGGCCCGCCCGAGCCGGCAGCCAGCAGACACGGTCGCGCAGGGCGCAGCGCCCGCCGCCCCCGAGCAGGCGCGCGGCTGCGCCAGTGCCTCCTCCTCCTCCTCCTCCTTCTCCTCCTCCTCCTCCTCCTCCTCCTCCTCCTCCTCCTCCTCCTCCTCCTCCTCCTCCTCCCTCCTCCTCCTCCTCCTCCTCCTCCTCCTCCTCCCCCCCCTCCTCCTCCCTCCTCCTCCTCCTCCTCCTCCTCCTCCTTCTCCTCTCCTCCTCCTCCTCCTCCTCCTCCTCCACCTCCACCTCCCCCCCCCTCCCGCTCCCCCTCCCCCTCCCCCTCCTCCTCCTCCTTCTCCTCCTCCTCCTCCTCCTTCTCCTCCTCCGCGTTCATGCCCACAGCTGGGACAACCTGGCGAGGGAGAGACGAAGAAAGGAGCCGAGCAGGCCCAGGAGGATGAGGACGCTTGGGACACATCGGGGGGAACAGGACAGCTTCCATCCCATCACCGCCGCCCGCCGCCCTCATGTTCTTGGAGGAGGTACCGCGCAGATCGCTGCCCTGACCTGGCAGCCCTCGTTTCCCGGCAAGCGCTGTGTGTTTCGCCAGACTTGGCTGCGATCTATTGGCCGAGGATTCGTTTTCGACGCTTCCTCGGTCTCGCGGGCACCACCCTCGCGGCAGAGAGTGCAGTATTCGCGAGGGCGCCGCTGGCAGAGAAAGTTGTGACCAAGGAAGCTGGAAAGGATGAGGGCTGGGGAGCGCGAGGCGGTGGAGGCCGACAAGACTGCTCAGGACAAAGAAAGGGCGGAGGACGCTGAGGAGGCTGAGGGGGTGGTGGCACAAGGGGGACAAGGAGTGGGAGTCGACCTCTGACACCGCTTGTGCCAGAAGCAAGGGGGAGGGGGAGGAACACACAGCAATATTATGTTTATTGTTCTCCTCTCTTCTCCCCCTCTCTCTCTCTAATTCTCTCTCTCTCTCTCTTGAGTGCCGCCCGCTTGAGTGCTGCTCCGGCGCAGCGCGTGCGGCAGGCTGCTCGCGGGGGCGCGAGGGCCGCTGTGGCTGGCGGCCGCTAGCCCGTGGAAGAACTCATTCCGTTTTTTTTTTTTTTTTTTTTTTTTTTTTTTTTTTTTTTTTTTTTTTTTTTTTTTTTTTTTTTTTTTTTTTTTTCCCCCCCCCCTTCCTCTCTCACACTCGAGCAGGGAATGGGGCGGCAGGGCAGGGCAGTCCGTCCACGGCACCCCAGAGACAGCCGGGACCCCTGCAGGGCTGCCGGCCGCAGCCCCCCCCTGGCGCCACCGGCTGGCGCGGGGCAGCCACGCGGGGACAGCCTCCTCCGCCTCCGCCGCCTCCGCCTCCTCCTCCTCCTCCTCCTCCTCCTCCCCCTCCTCCTCCTCCCCCTCCTCCTCCCCTCCTCCTCCTCCTCCTCCTCCCCTCCTCCTCCCCCTCCTCCTCCTCCTCCTCGTCCTCGTGGGAGAAGCGGAGAGCGCGGGGGGGGGGGGGGGGGGCGCACGCGGCGCCCGCTGCGGCAGGGGTGGTTCGGCAGGAGGAGGGCATGGGGCCGGGGCGGGGGGAGAGGGCGGTGGGCGGGCGGCAGCTGAAGCGGTGATGGCCGTCGTCGCTGTGGTCGCGATGGTGGGGGGGATTGCATTCTTGTGGTTCGATGTGTGCGGCGCAGTCTATTATGTGCCCGATGGATTTTTCGAGAACTTCAGCCGCTGCGGAGGATGAGCATGGAGGATGATATGAGGATGGCGATCTGGGAGGAGGAGGAGGAGGAGGAGGAGGGAGATGAGGCAGAGGAGGAGCCATAACTGTGTCACCGCTCACGAAAACCCCATG
>CAUYUJ010010258.1:225871-255871 GCA_963575745.1 Prorocentrum cordatum | reverse complement strand
ACCCCGGGCCCCGCCCGCTCCGGCCGCGTGAGGCCCCGCCCTCCTGTGCCCTGTTTCCCTAATTAAAGCTGTGCGTAGCCCGCCTAGCTTTTAGCGGAAGAGGTTCGCTTTCGCCCCGCCGACCAAAAAAGTGTTTTGCTTGCTCGGGTGCGAGTGCATTGAACGGCAAGCTGCTTTTTGGCTCCGAGCGAATGCGCGCTTCCGAGAGAATCCGGCGTTGTGTTTTCTGTCGCAACGTGGATCCACGGAAATTTGGACCCCTTCCCCAGGACCTGCCTTTTGTCCCGAGTCTTTTTTTGACGGCCATGGGGCCCCGCGAGGGCCCATGCAGACCCCTGCATGGCGTAAGCCTTCCTTTTGTTGTTGTTGTTTTTTTGTTTGTGTGTTGTATATATATATATATATATATATATATATATATGTTTGTATATATCTATATATAGGAATAACTTAAAAAGATACAAACGACGATCGGTGTTAGGCGGTTTTTTTGCGGGGGGGGCACGACGAGAGGCATTTGGTTTGGAGCGGAACTCGACTTCGGAGCGTGCGCTTCTCCGGGCCCCCTCGTGGAGGCTGGGCGACCGAGCCCGCGCGGACGGACAGACCTGCGGCGCGGCAGGGCGCACCACGAGCCGATGACGACCCTCACTCCTAGACCATAGGTGCACTGCGACAGGGAATTCGTCGAGGGCGGACAGAACCCTCACCCTGACACGTCGACTAATGAATTCTCCGTTTTCGATGCTCGAGGGGGCGCCGCGGCCGCCATTTTCCAGGCTTGAGCCCGCCAGGTTTTGGCCCGAGGTCGTTTTCACCAAGCCACGTTTTGCTGAAGGGGGTTCTGTCCGTCCTCGAATTCGATAGTTGGCCGCGCCGACCTGGCTAGAGGCTGGTGGAGATGACAGGCCCCCACCTTTGTCTCGTCGTGACAAGATCACGACGGGCGGTCATTGGCAGTCGGCGTCGGGGGGCCCTCACCGGCACCGGGATCACCAAAGAACGACAAGGGATGAGAGAAGGTCCAGTCCGGGGGTGCACGTTGGGGTATCATCACGACATCTGAGTTCTTGGGAGATGCGGGTAGTCACGACGACGACGATGACAGCGATCTGGATCTAGTGTCCGTGAAGCCCACTGCGCCGACGGCTCTGAGACCACCAGGATCACAGCTGTGATGTTCACGAGAAGAGGATGATGGGGTGTCTTCTGTCAGGTCCATTGCATGCCTCGTCAAGGGCGTTGTGCCTTTTAGCTGCAGCTGTCCTCTTGAAACTGCGCTGCGGACCTCTCTTTCTATCCTCCTCACCGCTTCCCCTTCTTGGTCTACCTTCTTCCTCCCTCTTCCATTGTGGCCCTTCAGCCCTTAGCTACAGGTACCCCTGGCTTTCCAACCTCCCCGATGGTGGTTGGACCTGGCCGCGGAAATCTACGACGCGTCCTGCCCCTCAGCACCTGCTTCGCTGGACTGCGCGGAGTCCTTTCTAATGCACAATATCGTGTATTGTGGTCGCTGCAGGGGTGCAGGCTCGAACAAAAAGGTGTGCGTAGTTACACTGCGGCATGGGGCGATTGCTTGCAGGGGCAGGTAGAATGGTGAGGAACAGGAGTGGGTCGCGGCGACGGGGTATAAGATGTGCGGGTGCGGGAGGGGTGCTGAGACCGGAAGATGATGATGATGATGATGATGATGATGATGATGATGATGATGATGATGATGATGATGATGATGATGATGATGATGACGATGATGATGATGATGATGATGATGATGATGATGATGATGATGATGATGATGATGATGATGATGATGATGATGATGATGATGATGATGATGATGATGATGATGATGATGATGATGATGATGATGATGATGATGATGATGATGATGATGATGATGATGATGCAAGCATGATGGTGATAAGGGGGAAGGAGGACGGGCAGAAGGAGGAGGCGCGGTTCCGTTGATGGAGAGCGCCGGTGTCGGACAGTTGGTGTCCCTGGACATCTCAGAAAGCGTGTGAGACTTGGTCGGGCAACCTCGTCCTCGTCATCTCTCTCTCCTCCCCTTTGTCCTCTTCTTCAGTGTTTTCGTTCTCCTCCTCGCCCCTGTTTTCCTGCTCCTCTTCCCCTTGCTTGACGTCCTGGTCCGTTCTACCGGTGTCGGACAGTGGGGGCGCTGGACAGCCTGGTAAGGGTATGGGACTTGGTCGGGTAACCTCGTCCTCGCCTTCTCCTCCCCATTTGGTCCTCTTCCTCCTCGTCTTTCTTCTCCTCCTCGTCCCTGCCGCCTGCTTCCCAAATAGGCTTTGCTTGAGGGGTTCGCTTGTTTCCTAATCAGTGCTTGCACTTAGGGTGCTTACAGTGCCGTTTTTAATACATGCTCCGCGTGCGGATTATGTATGACAAATGCAGGGATTTAGTATTAAAAACAACGATGAGTTCATGCATAAATTTACTCACAAATTAATCATGTATTAAAAAGTCCCATACTTTTCAAAATCCTATGTATTGAAAACTGCCCTGTAGGGTGCTTATTTGCTTTCTAAAGGGCTGTGCCCGCGTGCTGGCCTGGCGGCTCCGTGACCGCCGTCGCCGCCCCGTCGCCGCCTCGTCGCCGCCGCGCTCTACACTGCCATCGCGTGTTGCGTTGCTTTGCATTGCCATCGCTTTGCATTGCGTTGCTTTGCATTGCCATCGCATTGCGTTGCATTGCATTGTGTTGTGTTACAATCGCGTGTTGCGTGGCTTTGCATTGCCATCGCATTGCATTGCATTGCATTGCCATCGCATTGCGTTGCATTGTATTTCATTGTATTGCCATCGTATTGTATCGCATTGCTTTGCATTGCCATCGTATTGTATTGCAGTGGTTTGCATTGCATCGCCGTCGCACTGCATAGCATTGCTTTCAATTTCCATCGCGTTGCATTGCATTGCTCTGCGTTGCCATCGCATTGTAATGCATTCGGTTGCATTGCCATCGCATCGGATCTCATCGCATGGCATTGAATTTCATTGCATTGTATTGCATTGCTCTGCATCGCATTGCCATTGCATTATGTCGCATTGTATTGCATTGTCATCGCATTGGATTGCATGTCTTTGCGTAGCCATCGAATTGTATTACATTACGTTGCATTACAACGCAGTGCATTGTATTGCATTGCATTACCACCGCGTTGCATTTCATGGTTTTGCAATGCCATCGCATTGTATCGCATTGCTTTGCGTTGCCATTGCATTTTTTGCATTGCATTTCATTGCATTGCTTTGCATTGCATTGCCTTGGATTGTCATCGCATTGTATTGCATTGCTCTGCATTGCATTGCATTGCATTGCATTGCATTGCATTGCATTGCATTGCATTGCATTGCATTGCATTGCATTGCATTGCCATCGCATTGAATTGTATTGCTATGCTTTGTCATCGCATTGTATTACATTTCGCTTTATTTCCATCGCATCGTATTGTATTGCATTGCACTTCATTGGATTTGTTTGCATTGCATAGTATTGCGTTGCATTGCATTGCATGACATTGCATTGCCATTGCATTGTACTGCATTGCTTTGAATTGCCATCGCACTGCGTTGCTGTGCGTTGCATTGCATTGCATTGCATTGCCATCGCATTGCCATCTCGTTGCCATGGCATTGCATTACATTGCAGTGCATTGACGTTGCATTGTACTGCATTGCTTTGCATTGCCATTGCATTGCATTTCATTGCATTGCTTTGCATTGCATTGCATCGCATTTTCATCGTATCGTCTTGCATGTCTTTGCCAGGCCATCGCATTGTTTTGCATTGCTTTCTATTGCCATCGCAATGTATTGCCATCCAATTCTATTGCATTGCTTTGCCTTGCTTTGCATTGCATTGCATTTCTTTGCATTGCTTTGCATTGCCTTGCATAGCCATCCAACTGTATTGCAATGCGTTGCATCGCTTTGCATTGCACAGCATTGCATTGACGCGATCCATTGCTTTGCATTGCTTTGCATTGCATTGCATTGCGTTGCGTTGCATTTCATTGCGTTGCATTGCATTGCATTGCCATCGCATTGTATTTCATCGCTCTGCTTTACGTAGCATTGTAATCGCATTGTATTGCATTGCTTTGCTTTGCGTTGCATTGCACTGCATTGCTTTGCTTTGCATTGCATTGCATTGCCATCGCATTGTATTTCATTGCTTTGCATTGCCATCGCATTGCGTTGCATTGCATTGCCATCGCATTGGATTGCATGTCTTTGCGTTACCATCGCATTGTATTACATTGTATTGCATTGCATTGCATTGTATTGTATTGCATTGCATTACCATCGCATTGCATTGTATTGCTTTGCATTGCTATCGTATGGTATTGCATCGCATTGCGTTGCCATCGCATGGTGTTGCGTTGCTTCGCTTTGCATTGCAATGCATTGCAGTGCCATCGCATTGTAGTGCATTGCTTTGTTTTGCCATCGCATTGCGTTGCATTGCTGTGCTTTGTCATGCATTGCATTGCATTGCCATCGCGTTGTTTTGCCTTGCTTTACATTGCCATCGCACTGTGTTGCATTGCTCTGCATTGCCATCGCATTGTACTGCATTGCATTGCATTGCTTTGCTTTGCATTGCGTTGCATTTCATTGCATTGCCATCGCATTGTATTTCATTGCTTTGCATTGCATGTCTTTGCATTGCATTGCATCGCACTGTCATAGCATTGTTTTGCCGTTCCTTGCATTGCCATCGCATCGTATTGCATTGCTTTGCAGTGGCATCGATTTGACGAGTATTGCAGGGCATTGCGTTACATTGCATTGTTATCGCATTGTACTGCATTGCATTGCATCGGCATCGCATCGCAATGCATTGCATTGCATTGCATTGCATTGCATTGCCATCGCATCGTACTGCATTGCTTTTCATTGCATTTCTTTGTAGTGCATTGCGCCGCATTGGCATCGCATTGGTTTGCACGTTTTGGAATGCCGTCGCACTGCATTGCATTGCGTTGCACTGCCATCGCATTGTATTGCATTGCGTTGCATTGCTTTGCCTTGCACATCATCGCATAACACTGCATTGCATTTCACTGCATTGCGCTGCCATCGCATAGCTTTGATTTGCATTGCCATTGTATTGCCATTGCATTGCCATTGCATTGCCATTGCATTGCATTGCATTGCATTGCCTGGCATTGTATGGCATTGCCATCGCATCGTATTGCATCGCATTGCGTTGCCATTGCATTGTTTTGCATTGTATTGATTTGTTTTGCTTTGCATTGCATTGCAATGCATTGCACTGCCATCGCAGTTGTATTGCATTGCATTGCATTGCATTGACATTGCATTGCTTTGCATTTGCATCGCATTGTGTTGCTTGTATTTGCATTGCCTTGCATTGCGTTGCCTTGTATTATATTGTATTGCGTTGCGCTGTATTGCATTGCGTTGCCTTTGCTTTGCATTACCATCGCATTGTGTTGCATTGCATTTTGTTTTGCTTTGCATTGCGTTGCATTGGAACTCATTGAATAGCATTGCATTTCATTGAATGCCATTAGTTTGCATCGCCTTGCATTGCATTGCATTGCGTTGCATTGCATTGACATCTCATTGTGCTGCATTGTTTTGCATTGCATTGCGTTGCGTTGCTTTGCATGGCATTGCATCGCATTGTATTGCATTGAACAGCATGTATTAGTATTGCATTCCATTGAACATAGTGGCTTTGCATTGCTCTGTAATACTTTCCAATGCGTTTCATTGCATTGTATTGCTTGCATTGCATGGCCATTGCATTGTACTACGCTGCTCTGAATTGCTTTGCTTTGCATTGCATTGCATTTCAAAGCATTGAATCGCATTTCATTTCATCTCATTGCATTGCATTGCATTGCATTGCATTGCATCGCTTTGCATTGCATTCTTTGCATTGCATTGCATTGCACTGCATTGCCATCGCATTGTGTTGCAAAGCTTTGCTTTGCTTTGCATTGCATTTCATTGAAAAGCATTGAACAGCATTGCATTTCATTGATTAGAATTGCATTGCATTGCATTGCGTTGCTTTGCGTTGCTTTGCTTTGCATTGCATTGCATGGAGGATCATTAGATAGCATTGCAGTTTATTGAGGAGTATTGCATTGCAGTGCTTTGCATTGCAGTGCTTTGCATTGCACTTCATTGAAAAGCATTGAATAGGAATGCCTTTCATTGAATAGCATTGCGTTTCATTGCTTTGTTTTGCATTGCATTGCATTGCGTTGCGATGGATTGCATTGCATTGCCATCGCATTGTGTTGCATTGCTTGGAACTGACTTGCTTTTTATTGCCTGGCATTGCATTGCATTGCTTTTTCATTGCATTGCATTGCATTGCATTGCGTTGCGTTGCAGTGCATTTCATTGAATAGAATTGCATTGCAGTGTTTTGTTTTGCATTGCATTGCCATCGGATTGTGCTGCATTTCTTCGCATTGCTTCGCTTTGCTTTGCATTGCATTGCATGGCATTGCATTGTGTTGCGTTGCGTTGCTTTGCTTTGCATTGTATTGCATTGCATTTAGAAGAATTGAATACCATTGCGTTTCATTGAATAGCATTACGTTCCATTGCTCTGTGTTGCATTCCATTGAATAGCATTGCATTGCATTGCCATACATTGCCATTGCGTTACATTGCACTGCCTTGCATTGCTTTGCATTGTTTCGCATCGCTTTGCATTGCGTCGCATTCCTTTGCACTGCACTGCGTTGCGTTGCATTGCGCTGAAAAGCATTGAATAAATAGCCCTGCGTGCCATCGAACAGCACTGCGTGGCATTGCCTTGCACCGCATCGCCTCGCATCGCCTCGCATTGCACTGCGTCGCATCGCATTGCATTGCAGCGCTTGGCTTTGCAGCGCATGGCCATCGCACTGTCATCGCACTGGGGGCGCGCGCGCGGGCAGGCGAGACCACGCGTCGGCGGCGCCTGCGCGCGGCGCGGCGCCCCGTGGCCGAGCACGGCAGCGCACTTCGTCGACCGCGGTGATGCCGCGGCCGCGGGGCTTTGAGGCCGTCGGCGCCCAACCAGGTGTTCCGCGCGCTGACCTCCCAGAGATCCAACGCATCGGAGAAATCAAGACATTTTTTTCTTTGGTTATTATTATTGTTGTTGTTGTTGTTATTATTATGAATAATATTTTTAGTATTATAAGTATTATTGTTATTATTGTTGTTGTTATTAAATAGTAATACATATTTGTGTATATATATATATATTCGGCCTCTAGAGGCCCTCGCCGGGCCCCGGGACTGTCAAAATACGACGCAGGATGAAAATCCGGTCCTGGGGAATGGGTCGAGACTTCCTGGGACCCCGTATTGAAAAAATCACGACGTCGGATCTCTGGGCTGGACCGAGGCTTCGACACGTGGGCGTCAGGCTCTCCGCGCGGCCCGAGGCCTGGCAGGTCGTCGCGAAGGTGGCACTGCTCCTCGGTGCTGCGTCGCGAAGCATTTGCGCGGGGTGGCGTGGCTGCGCCTCGTCAAGGTCTGGGCCGCGCTGCGCTGCGGCGCCTCGGCTGGGTCCCGCCTCAACGTTTCGCCTTCGTGGGCGGAGGCCTGTCGGCGACGCTGTGCCATGCGAGGACCAGCGGCGAAGGGGTTGTGCCCCTCGATGGCAACGGGCGGGGCCCGGCGTGGATCGAGACGGGCTTCGCGAGGTGGCGGGACATCGCGGACTTCTAGAGGTGGTGCTTTGTGCCGCGGCATGGCGATGCCGTCCATGGGGGTGGCCCGGAAGCTCGCTGGCTTCGCCGAGGTATAGCCAATAACAGTTTTCCCGTGGAGCAAGCCAAAAATACGCCGAGGCGGAAGCGGCGGGCTTGGAGGTGCTGTGGGGGATGCTGGCGTCAGCCTCAGCTGGAGAAGTCGCCGAGGCCCCAGCAGAGGTCATTCGCTTTTTGGGTGGGGCACTCGGAGAGAGCGACCCTCCCATCGGCCTTGGCGGCGATGGGGACGTCGAAGAGCGACCGGGACAACCTGGGATGGTGGTCGCCAGAGGGTGCGGACACCTCTGCGAGGACATGGTGCGCCTTCGTCTCCAGGCTCCAGCGCCAGTTCGCAGGGGCGCTGCGCTCTGGCGCGGCCTTCGTGGAGCTGGACGAACCAGCGTCCATCCTGGACTTGGCGAACTGATTGGTGGCGAGGGGGAATTTCACAAGGCGGGGGGGCGACGGACATGGCGAGAAGGACTTGCGAGGGCCTCCGCTGGGCCGCTGGGTGGGCGCAGTGCCGGCGGCGCCGCAGCCAGCGCCGCCGTCAGCAGGGTCGATGGCGAGGCGTTGGGCAGGGCGCCGTTGGGTTCGGTCTACTACGACGACCAGCACGACGTGGTCTGCCAGAGATGCGGGCGCCACATCGTGGATCCGAAAGCGAGGGCGAAGGTTCGGCGAGCTCGTCGAGCTCCGCAAGCTACGAGGGGGGGGGCCATCAGAAAGCAACCCAGTGAGGAGGACGCCAGCAGCGGTAGAGCTCCACCCGACCGTTCGGGACGGGAGCCGCGCCAGCGCGCGGCAGAGGGGCCGGGGGGGCCGCCGAGGAGGGCGTCTGTGGCGGCGAGACTCAGCTCGGCCCTTCGGGGCGGGGGCCGCGCCCGCGCGCTGGCGGGAGCGTCGGCCGCGGCGCAGACGAGGGAGTGGCCTGGACAGGCGCCCGCGCACTGCCTGCGCCGGGTGCGGATCAAGGGAGTCAGCGCTCGACGGAAAAGCCGTTTGCGCGCCATGTGGAGGTCGCCCCGAACCCCGTCGACTGGTTGGCCCCCCGCGGCGAAGGCGCCCGCCCCGTCCGCGGCCCAATCTCCGCTCCGTTTTGGGCGGGAAGGGGGGGGGGCAAGCGGGGGGGGGGGCGTCCTCCGCGCCGGGGTGGCAACCTATGGGTGGCGGGGGCTTTCGGGGCCGCGCAGTGCGCTCCCTCTCGCTTGGGCGGGCCTGCTGGATCGTCGCGCGATCCAGCATCCTTTGTCGCTCAAGCCACCTCGCCCGTTCTGGGCCGAGATCCGCTTGGTCTCGATCTGGCGGCCCACCCTCGGCCCGCCGTGTCGGGCGGGCTGCTCAGCGGCGCGCCGCTGCGGCAGCTCGCCGAGGAGGGCAGGCGCGCGCGCTCGCGTCGCCAGACGCAGACCGGAGCTTCCCCCTTGAAAAGCAGGACGTGCCGCTCGCAGTTGTGCCGCCATGGAGTGACGAGCCAGGGCGCTTTCTCAGCTCTGCTGCATTCAGACGACCATGTCAGGCCAGAGACCAGCTCAACCTCGACGCAGGGACTTGGGTCGAGAGCAGCGTGCAGGCGCGTGCGAGTGGCAGACGGCCTGCGCGAGGATCGAGCAAGACCAGAAGATGGGGGGCGAGTGCGGCGCCCGCCAGGTAATCGAGCCGCCGCGCGTCACCGACCGCCGGGCGACGGGGCCGGCCTTCGAGAAGGCGCACTTGAAGCGCAAGGTCGGCCAGATATTGGCAAGATCCCATCTCGAGGCCAGGCGGCCAGAGATCGAGCGCGGCGACGTCCGTGGAGAGGCGTCCACAGCGGTCTACTCAGCCGAGGAGGACGAAAAAGCCCAGCTTCCTGACGCCAGTGTTGTCCAGCCCAGGGGCGATGCCATTCAGGAAGGCGGCGGCCAGCGAGGTCGACCCGCAGGGTCTTGCGGCGCTGCAGAAGCGCGTCGGTCTGATGGGCAGGTGTATTCTCACGCTCGGCCGGTGCCGCCCCTGCAGGTAGGAGCTGCAGGGTTGCGGCCTGCGGCAGTTCCATGCGCATTTGCTGGAAACGCGCCTAGGGCCTCTCGGCCAGGGGCGCGGCGTTCGCGGGCCCGGGTGCTGCGGCGCGAGCAATTCATCCGCAGGAAGGCCCAGCGGCAAGCGCAGCGGGGCCGCGTGCCGTTCCGCGCGGCGCTCCGGCGGTCGGGCGACGATTCGGTGGTCGAGGAGCGCTGCTTCACGATTCCGCTGGCCCTCGCCAGCGCGGCGGTGCGCCCGCGGCCAGAGACACCGCGGCCGCGGCCGCGGCCGCCGGGGCCACCGGGCAGTCCGCAAGGAATGCGCGCGGGGGGGGGCGCGGGCAAGGGGGGCGGCCGCAGCGCGCGCTTGAACGCCAGCTTGGCCGGTCGGGCGCCGGACGGCGTGGGCGCGCGTTGCAGGTGCAATTCCATGGCGGCCAAAAGTGCGACCCAGAGAAATGCCGCTTCCTTCATGAGCGCCCTTTCTGCTTCGCGCAAGGCCACCCGCGGTGAATGTGCAGGAGGGCCGCCCGCGGGGCCGACGCGCGGGGCGAGGCCCTCTCGGGGGCCCCCGCGGCGCCGGCGCCGCCCTGGGGCGCCCCGATGGGCCGGGGCGGCGGCCGTGGCAGGCGGCGCTGGTGCCGGGGCGACGACGGCGTCAGCTCGGGGCCAGGGGGCCGCCCCCCCGCTGCCGCCGATGGTAGATCAGGCCCTGGGGCCCCGCGCCGCCTCCACTGGGCGAGCCGCGGCGGAATTCCATTCTGCCCCTCGGGGCGGGGGCCCCTCCGCGCGGCCGCGCGGGCGGCCGCTTGCGACGGCCAATGGCGGGGGGCGTCGCCGAGCGCCCCGGCGGAAGGGGGGTGCCGGCGGCAGAGAGACGGGCTGGGAAGGCGCCGAGTGCTGGCCGCAGGCCAGGGGCCATGGCAGGAGACAGCCGAGGCGCAGGCGGCTGAAAGTTTTCCACCCCTCCGCGTGGCAAAGGCTTCGGGCAGACGTTGCAGCCTGCGTGCGCCGCCGCAGAATCCCAGCGCGCTTGTGCGAGGTGGACGTGGCCTGGTCAGACAACGCCGACTCTTCCCACGCGGCGCTGCAGGGCGTGCCAGTGGTCTCGCCGTCTTGTATTTTTTCGTGTTCCGCGCCCGCTGCGATCAGCGCGGCGCCCATGCGTCTTGCGCCGCCCGCCTGGAAGGCCGCGAGAAGTTGAAGTGCGGGGCGTCCAACTAGCTCGCCGACTTCGCCCTCCGCGCGTTGGGGGCCCAGCTGACGAGCAGCGGACGCGCGTCCGGCCTTCTGGGGCAGCCCTAGGATTTCAGTGCCATCCGAACAGGCGCCCTTCGCGGGCAGCGACCCTCCAGTATGCGGCATCTGCCAGAGGTGCGCGGGCCCCTCGACCTGGGCGCAGCGCGCGCCGCGGCCCTCCGCTGGAGCCGCTTCGGCGCGCCGTGCCCGAAGGCGATGCGCCTTATCGGTCGGTTCCCAGGGTTGACCGCCAATCGACGGCTTCGCGACGCGAGCCCTCAGTTCGACGCGGAAGGCGCGCGCGCGGGGCCGCCGCCGCCGCCCCCGACAGGGCTCGCGCCATTGTTTCGCAGGAGGGGCGACGCGACGTTCAAGACCGCAGGCGCGGCGGCCCCCGCTGCGGCGCGAGTGGGCGGCGCAGGACATCGGCGAACTGGCCGAGAGGCTCGCGGCCCACAAGGGGGGCGGAGATCCCGCGCGGGGCCGCTCGGCGGGCCCGAATATGGCGCTGGGCGGTGACTCGAGGGCGCCAGGGGGGTCGGCGGTCTGCTCGGCGAAGGCGACATCTTCGTCGGCAGGGGCGACGGCTAGGGCCCGCCGGGCAAGCGAGGCAACCCCGCTCCGTCGAGCGCCGCGGCAGGGAGGGGGCCATCACGTCTATCGCGAATTGGCCGCCGTCGCGGTCAGACCTGATCGGGGCGCTTTCGGAACGCGACAGCAGCGCCTTCAGTCAGTTGCCGCTGCTACCCGCGGTCAATTTGCTGCGCGGGCGCCGCCATCGCGGCGCGGCTTGCTGAGAAGGAGCGGGTGCCCTCGTGGCCCCCCCCCGCCGATTTGGAGGCGCGGGGTCGCCGCGCTGCTGCGAGGGCGTCGAGGGCCCTTCCACGGCGGCGCGGGCCTCGCGTCGCCTGGCTGAAGCGGCCCAGACCCCCGGAAGTTCCTGGACTGGCGCGACTTGAGGACCGAGCTCTTCGTGGAGATTTTGCAGGCCCTGGGGGGCCGGGAAGCCGCGGGGCGCGCGCCGTGCGAGATGGCGGCGCAGGCGCGCCTTGCCGCGGCCGGCCCGCGCGAGCCGCCCTACCTCGTGAAGAAGGTCTGCGAGGTAGCGAGGGGGTCCTCGTGGGCTGGCTGGGGGCCGCAGGGCGAGCTGGTTGCGGCGTCGACCTGGGCTACGTCGCAGCGGGGCAGCCTGTCCGCCTCCGCTTGCTGGCCGCCCTCCTACCCGAAGCGGCGGGGGCCCGGGCGCGTTTTCCGCTTCTGAAGGTGCAGCTGCTGTTTGTGTTTTACAATGTTTCTTTGCATCCCGATGGTGAGGACCTGGTGGAACGCAGTGCTCTGGACCTCCCGAGGCTGAAACGCTGCCTGCGTTTTTGCAAGTCATCGCGCTGCGGATGCTACACATAGGGAAAGCAAACTAATGCATGCAATGCCATTTCATTGTCATGTATTATTTCTTCTCTCCTGGTGTCCTCTTAATACGTCCACGGCCGACATCTACCTGTTAAGCTTCTACGCAAGGAACCCTGTTGACATCTTTAGAGCATGAATTCTGTTAAGCTTCTTTAGAGCATGAATTCTGTTGACATCTTTAACAGCAGAATTTCTGTTCGAATCCTCCACGTGGCGAGTCCCATTGCAATCGTGGCGCAAAAGGAGCCACTTGTGGTCTCCCGCCAAAGAGTCATGTTGCAATCCTGTGTGCAACAGTTCCTACTGCGATGCACAACACGGTGGAGTGCTCTTTCATTGTCCTTCGCTTACCTTGAACCCTGTTTGTGCCGGGGCATTTGTTTACCCCCCCGCCAGGGTTTATCAACTCCCGTGGGCTAGCCTTTTAATATATGTGACTTCATTTGGAGTTTGAAATCTTACGATCCCATGGGGCCCTCTATCGCCCCCTCTCATCCCTGTTGAATAATCCTTTGCGCGCGCATTCGATTATCAATAACCGCAAGGTCTCCCTCATCACTCGCACAGACTGCGACAAAGTCCACGCGCGCGCATCGTCGCTCCTGTTAAGATCCTTCCAAAGCCTTGAGTTCTGTACTGGCTTCAGGATCGAAGATCCCAGAACCAAATCAGTAATCGCGTCCTTGCACCCTTCGGTGTTGGAGAAAAATGCCCGCGCGCTCCTGCGATTGCTGAGGGAAACCGTTCGGTTCTCAACGTTTCCGTCTCATGAGCCCACGCGGGCACCTCGCGCGCGCATGTCGAAGTCATTCGAGCGCCGTAGCGCGCTTGCTGGTGGCGCGCGGTCCTCGTCAAATCACACCATGCGGGCCATTCGCGCGCCTTGGCCACGCGCGCATGCCGAAATCTTGCCGCATCTTTCATCCGCGACACGTGGATATCGTCGTCGTCACCGACGTGACCAGCATCGTCGCCGTCATTGGCCTTGCTGTTGTCGTCGCCATCATTGTCGCCAGCCATTGCTATTATCATGTTCGTTGCCGCCGTTGCCGACGTCGCCATGATACCGCGCCCGCTCGAGTCACCGACCCGCGCTGAAGTGCCTGCGCGCCGGCGCGGCTTGTGAGATGCGCTGGGGAATTCATTATCGCCATCGCGGCCATGCCGGCCATGCCAAGCCAGCTGGTCGCCCTGGGCGCGAACATGCGTGCATTAACGCGGCCGCAGAGATGCGTCAGCCAGCGTCGAACAGTCATCGCAATCGCCGCCGCATGGGTTCTGCAAACCAAGTTGCGGGTGGGTGGGTGGGTGGGATGATTCCGCGAGCAGTGGAGTTTTTAACCCCTAATTGTTCAGCATTAGATGTGCCATATCGATTGCACCACGCAGATTGCACAACGGATACTGCATAACATTGATTGTACCTATACGACCACCCTTCGGGTGATAAGGAGGTTCGGGGGGGGGAGGGACCAACGTCTCACTCGATCGGTCTCACTATCGATCTCACTATCGATCTCACTATCGGTCTCGCTCGATCGATCTCACTCGATCGATCTCACCTTCGATCTCACTCGATGTATCTCATTCGATCGATCTCACAATTGATCTGACTATCGATCGCATAATCGACCTCGCAATCGATCTCGCGATCGATCTCACATTCGGTCTCACGATCGATCTCACTATCGATATCACAATCGATCTCACAATCAACGTCATATCGTCATCATCATCACCACCATCATCATCAACATCATCATCATCGGGACACCGTCACCATCATCAACATAATCATCATCAACGTCATCAGCATCATCAACATCATCAGCATCGGGACACCATCATCATCATCACCCTCATCATCTCATCTTAATCATCATCGGGACACAGTCACCGTCATCATCATCAGCATCATCATCATTATCATCTTCAGCATCTTCATCATCGGGACACCATCATGATCACCATCGTTTTCATCATCAACATCATAATCAACATCATTATCATCATCGGGACACCATCATCACCGTCATCATCTCATCATCATCATCGACATCACCATCATCATCATCATCGGGGCACCATCTTCATCATTAACAACATCATCGTCATCATCATCAGCATCATCATCATTTGGTCACCATCATCATCACCATCATAATCCTCACCATCATAATCATCATCATCATCAGCATCGGGACACCATCAGCATCAACATCATAATCAGCATCAGCATCATCATAATCACCATCATCATCGGGACACCATCATCATCATCAACATCATCATAATCATCATCATCATCATCGGGACACCATCATCGTCATCATCATCATCAACATAAATATCATTGCCATCATCGTCCTCATCATCGGGACACCATCATCATCATCGACATCATAATCAACATCATCATCATGATCGGGACACCGTCCTCATCATCTCATCATCATCATCATAATCATCATCATCATCATCATCAACATCAACATCAACATCAATATCAACATCAACATCAACATCATCATCATCATCATCACCAACATCAGCATCATCATCATCATCACCATCATCATCATCATCATCACCATCATCATCATCATCATCATCATCATCATCATCATCATAATCATCCACGTCATCATCGGGACACCGACGGGACACCGAAGGGACACCAGCGGGACACCGGCGGGACACCGCGGGCCACGGGCCGCCCGGAAGGGAGTCATTTGGTCCGGCCGCGCCTCAGCCACACGGGACACCAGCGGGACACCGGCGGGACACCGCGGGCCACGGGCCGCCCTCAAGGGAGTCATTTGGTCCGGCCGCGCCTCAGCCACAGGAGATTTTCTCTCGCCCGCCCGCGCAGCTTCGCCTCGCCCGCACGGCACGCACGAACACGAAACCGAAATCGATTTCCCGGTAGGGGGGCTCTCCGTTCCACTTCGATCTCACCCCCCAACCTCCGACCATAAGGGGTGCACCTTATAGACTGCATCGCGTACATAGCTTCACATATATTGCACAGTGTGAGTGGTGCCACACAGATTGCACAACACAGATTGCGCACAACAGGGTGCGTAAAATTGATTGGATTACGTAAGTTGCATCATGCACAACATCAGCTGCGCAACGTCGTCTGCTAGAACTACATTGTTTTGGGGTCCATGCTGGCGTTTTTTTGTGGTGTTTGCAGAACGGGTAGATGCCAGGCATGTGTTGGCGGCGTTCCCCGTGGTTCTGTGGTCCTGCTTCCTTACGGTGAGCTCCTCGGGTTGCTTGGCTTTGTTTCTTTACTCTGCGTTCCTCGGGTTGCTTGATGTTGTATCTTTCGTGTTTTGTTTGAGGAGGCCTCGCCAAAAACAAACAGTTCCAAACAATGCCAGGTACCGCCAGTCGGTGGCATGCGATCTCAATCACCACCCAGCAACGCCAAATAATACCAAGCAGCGCCAACCAATGCCAAGCAACGCCGATCACCGCCAAACAATGCCGAGCAACGCCGAGCAACGCCAAGCAACGTCAGTCAACTCCAAACAGTGCCGGACAACGCCAAACAATGTTGTTTAATGCAAGTGCACGAGGGATATTCTCCTTAATCGGGGCCGCGCACGGGGTAGTAGTTTTTGTTCCCACATCTGACTGGGCCCAAGCACTGTCCGACCATGTTGCGCAGAGCATTAGCTCGCCCTGGCAGATCGAATCCTCAGTTTCCGCGCGCGCTCCTTCCCAGCAGACCGCAGGATTACAAGGCCGAGTCCTTCCTGCTCTTTCCGCTCCTCCCATTTCTGCTCATGCTGCTGATGTTGCTCTTCGTCCTCCTCTTTCCACCTTTCTCCTCCTCCTCTTCCTCCTGCTCATCCTCCTGCTCATCCGCCACCCTTTTTCCAATGCTCGCAGCTCCCTTTTCTGATTGCGCATAGCCCGATTGGGTCCTTTGCGGGTTCTAGGTTCGCTATGAACGCCCATTGGCGGACGGAAAAAACACTCAGCGCAGCTGCTGTTTCTTGGCTTGGGTTAGAGTCACACGAGCATTTTCCAGGCAGCGACGGGACCGAACGGGGGCCCGAACAAAGGCGAACGAGCGAGGGCAAAAAGCAAAGCAACGCAATGGAAGCGGATGATTGGCAAGAGCAGGGTGTCAGGTATGGCGCGAACTCACCTAGCTTGTTGCCTCCTCCTTCTCCTCCTCCTCCTCCTCCTCTTCCATCTCTGAGATCCGACGGTGCGAAACATGCAACATCGTAAACATATTCGACCTGCGCCCTGGATCCCATCATTCAGAGGCAGTTTTTGGGGCCCCATCGATCTGCGTGAAAGCCCCAGGGCCCGAGACAAAGGTCAAATCGCCCACTGCCCGGAACTTGCGACGTCCTCCTCTTCCTCCTTCCTCCTCCTCCTCCTCCTCTCCCTCTTCCTCCTTCCGCCTCCTCCCTCCTCCTCCCTCTCTTCCTCCTCCTCCTCCTCCTCCTCTTCCTCCTCCTCCTCCTCCTCCTCCTTCCTCCTCCTTCCTCCTCCTCCTTCCTCCTCCCCTGCCCAAGATCTCGGGGTCCTCCTCCCCTTCCTCCTCCCCCCCGAGCCCGAGGCGCGGGCGCGCAGAGCCTCGGGCTCAGAGCTCTCTTTTTTTTCTGCCTCGCCGGCGGCGGGCGCGGCGCCGCCCCAAGCCCTCCCGCGGGGGCTCACCGCCGCGCCCCGCGGGCCACCCGTCTCCCCTTGGAGGGGGCGGGGAGTGGAAGGATTGAGGAGGGACGAGAAGGAGGCGGAGGAGGAGGGAGGAAGGGAGGAGGAGGGAAGAACGACGATGGAGGAGGAGGAGGAGGAGGAGGAGGAGGAGGAGGAGGGGGAGGGATGAATGGATGAACAAAAGGGGGAGGAGGGGTGAATGGAGGAGGAGGAGGAGGAGGAGGAGGAGGAGGAGGAGGAGGAGGAGGAGGGATGGGGAATGAATGGAAGAGGAGGGATGAGGAGGAGGAAGGGGAGGAGGACCAGTACGAACCCAATACGCGTCAACGATGTTTCAATAGCCTCTCCTTCCAAGTTCCTCCTTCACAGGCCCCATACAGGAAGGGATGTTATTTAATCGCTTCGCTCATTCCGCCGGCCCTCGAGCCCTCTTTAGGGCCTATTGGGGGCCTCTTGGGGACGTCTTGGGACCTCTCGGGGGCCTCTTGGGGACCTCTTGGGAGTCTCTTGGGGCTCCTTGGCGGCGTCTTGGGGGCCCCCAGGGCCTCTTGGGGGGCTCTTGGGGGCCTCTTGGGGCGGGAGGGGGGGTAGTCGATTGCGGCTCCCCCCTCGGAGGCCACGATCGTCGTGAGGGGTGTCGAACAATTGCCCAGTCCGGCATCTCTGACCCGGACCTGCCGGGGCCGCCCCGCGCGCGCGAAGTAGAATATTGTTATCCAGTTACTGGAGATCTTAGCACGCCTCTGGCCCGTAGGGCCGGCGAGTTTGCGGGAGGTGCCCCGTGGAAAGACAAGCACGGGAGATGCGTCAATCGTGCAGAAGAGCCTGGGGAAGCCAGCACCGCGAAGCACCTCACAATCCCAGGTCGTGCCAGAACACGATCCTTTGGACTTCAATCTTTCGAGCACCTGAAGGACATGCGAACTTTGAAAACCGATGTGCGCGGCGCAGAGTCGAGAGCCGCACTTTGAAAAGGGCTCGCCCTGCGTCCCTGAAGCTGTCGCAGACTCCTGTGACGACTGCGTGCGGGGCGAAGGCGATGACCACATTTTGAGAGCCCTCGATCTTTGGAGCTGCTGCAAATCTCAAGCTCCAGGACCATAAATGGTGAGAGTCTCCGGCGGAACGCCCAGCCCGCCCTACCGACGTGTCCGCGGGTGCGGCAGGGAGGAGCTGTGCAGGGTGAAGGGATGGATGGATGGATGGATGGATGGATGGATGGATGGATGGATGGATGGATGGATGATGATGATGATGATGCTGATGATGATGATGACGATGATGATGCTGCTGCTGATGATGATGCTGCTGCTGATGATGATGTTGAGGTTGACGTTGATGCTGATGTTGTTGTTGGTAGTGTTGCTGTTGTTGTTGTTGTTGTTGTTGTTGTTGTTGTTGTTGTTGTTGTTGTTGTTGTTGTTGTTGTTGTTATTGTTGTTGATGCGGTTTTTGTTGCTACTATTCATGTTGCTGGTGTCGCTGTAGTTGTTGCTGCTACTGCTGCCGATGATGATGATGATGATACTGATGATGGTGATGATGATGATGATGATGATGATGATGATGATGATGATGATGATGATGATGATGATGATGCTGATGAGGATGATGAGGATGATGATGATGATGATGATGATGACGATGATAAGGATGATGATAATGATGACGATGCTGATGCGGATGGTGATGCTCACGCTGATGCTGATTATGATGCTGCTGCTGATGATGATGCTGATGATGATGCCGCTGCTGCTTATGATTATGAAAGTGCGCCAGTAGATCTCCCTGAATACACAAAAAGGGGGGGGGGCAGAACCCCCCCCCCCTCCCCTTCAAGGGGGGGGGGGTCCAGAAGCCCCCCCCTCCCCCCCTTCAGGGGCCTTAAGGGGGGGGAGGGGGGGTTTCCCCCCCCCTCCCCCTCCCGCCCTCCCGGGAAGGGGGGGGGGGTTCCGGACCCCCCCCCCTCCCCCCCTTGGCGCTGGAAAGGGGGCGGGTTCGGACCCCCCCCCCTCCCCCCCTTTGCGGGGAGGGGGGGCCTCTCTCGCTTTTACTTTCTGCGCCGGAGAAGGTGTGTAGGGAGTGCGGAGTTGGGAGTAGGGAGTGGTGGGTAGTGAATATTGAGTTAATGCGTAGTGAGGAGTGAGTATTGGGTAGTGAGTAGTGGGTAGTGAGTGGCAAGTAGGGAGTAGGGAGTATGGAGTGGGGAGTAGTGAGTAGTGAATACTGAGTAGTGTGTACTGATAAGTGAGTAGTGAGTGGCGAGTAGTGAGTAGTGAGTAGCGAGTAGCGAGTAGTGAGTACTGAGTAGGGAGTAGAGAGTAATGAGTAGTGAGTAGTGAGTAGTGGGTAGTGAGTAGTGGGTGGCGAGTAGTGATTAGTGAGTAGTGAGTAGTGGGTAGTGCGTAGTGCGTAGTGAGTAGTGAGTAGTGACTAGTGAATAGTTAGTAGTGAGTAGTGAGTAGTGAGTAGTGAGTAGTGAGTAGCGAGTAGTGAGTAGTGAGTAGAGAGTATTGAGTGGTGAATACTGAGTAGTACGTAGTGCGTAGTGAGTAGTGAGTAGTGAAAAGTGATGAATAGAGAGTAGTGGGTAGTGGGAGTGGGTAGTGAGTAGTGAGTAGCGAATAGGGAGTCGCGAGTAGTGAGTAGTGAGGAGCGAGTAGGGCGTAGTGAGTAGTGAGTAGTGCGTAGAGGTTAGTCAGTAGTGAGTAGTGGATAGTGATTAGTGAGTAGCGAGTAGGGAGTAGCGAGTAGTGAGTAGTGAGTAGTGAGTAGTGAGTAGTGAGTAGTGAGTAGGTAGTAGGGAGTAGGGAGTAGTGATCAGTGCGTAGGAAGAAGTGGCTAGCGAATAGGGGGTAGTGAGTAGCGATTAGTGAGTAGTGAGTAGTGGGTAGTGGGTAGTGACTAGTGGCTAGTGACTAGTGAGTTGTGACTAGTGACTAGAGACGATGTAGTGACTAGTGAGTAGGGAGGAGTGAATAGTGAGTAGTGAGTAGTGAGTAGCGGGGAGTGAGTAGTGAGTATTGAGTAGCAAGTATGGGAGTAGCGAGTAGTGAGTAGTGAGTACTGTGTAGTCAGTATTGTGTAGGGAGTAGGGAGTTGCGAGTAGCGAATAGTGGGTAGTGTGTAGTGATGTGTGGGCAATGAATAGTGAGTAGTGAGTAGTGAGTAGTGGATAGTGGGTAGTGGGTAATGAGTAGTGATTAGTGAGTAGTGAGTAGTGAGTAGTGCCTAGTGAGTAGTGAGTATTGAGTAGTGGGTAGTGAGGAGTGAGTAGTGAGTAGTGAGTAGGGAGGTGGCAGTAGTGAGTAGGGAGTAGTGAGTAGCGAGTAGTGGGTGGTGGGTAGTGAGTAATGGATAGTGAGTAGTGAGTCGTGAGTAGTGAGTAGGGGTAGCGAGAAGGGAGTAGCGAATAGCGAGTAGTCAGTAGTAGGTAGTGAGTGATGAGTAGTGGGTGCTCTTTGGGGCTGGGGTTAGTGGTTGGGGTTAGGATTAGGGGTGGGGTTAGGGTGAGGACTAGGGGTAGGGGTGGCGGGGGTCGGGTTCCGGAGTCAGGGGGCGGCGTGGTAAAAGGGGGGGGGGCGGGGGGGGGGTGGGGGGGGAAAAAGGGGGGGGGAGGGGGGGTTCGGACCCCCCCCCTTTTGAAAGGGGGGAAGGGGGGGGGGGTCCTCGACGACGGATCGGGGAAGGGGGGAAGGGGGGGGGGGTTCCCCGACGACGGATCGAGGAAAGGGAGGGGGGTCCCCCCCCCCCTTGGGGTTTATCCAGCGGCGCACCCTCTATGATCATGATGCTGCTGCTGCTGCTGCTGATGATGATGATGATTATGATGATGAATGATGATGATGATGATGATGATGATGATGATGATGATGATGATGATGATGATGATGATGATGATGTGATGATGATGATGATGATGATGATGATGATGATGATGATGATGATGATGATGCGGATGCTGATGCGGAGGAGGAGGAGGAGGAGGCGCTCCTCCCTCGCCTGCTTCCCTCCCTCCCTCACCTTTGGCCAGGGACACCTCTGGCAGCTCTGGACTCGCTCGGCGGCTGCAGCAAGGGCGGATACTGGGGGAGAGCAGTACATATATCCAAGCCAGGGGACACGATCGCCCATGCCCATGCGCCCGCCCCTGGGGTATCCCCCCCACCCCCCCCGGCATCCGAGTATGTGCGTGCCCTTCAGTGCGCGTCCTCGGGGCAGCTTTTCGTTCCAGATCCACTTTCGATGGTCGCAGGGGCCCCCGGGGCAGCACTCGAGGAAAGCCGACAGGATAGGAACAGAGCAGACCCTCGGAGATCTGGGCCTGTTGCTTCCGCCGAGCCCTGAGTGCAGCGGTGGGCTCCCGCCTCCGTCTCTCCCGAGCGGGCCCGCTCACCGGCTGCCACCCCCGGCGGGGCCAGGCGGGGTGGGCCAGCAGAGGGGGCCGCCGCTCCCCTCCCCCCGCCCGGCTTCCCCGTCCTCCGCCTCCATCTCCTTGCCTTCCTCTCTTCTCCTCCCGCTTCCCCTCCGCCGTCTCCCCTCCCTCCTCCCTCCTCCCTCCTCCTCCCTTCCTTCTCCTCCTTCCCCCCCTGCCCCCCTCCCCGCCGTCCTCCCTTCCCCACCCCCCTATCCCCGCGCCCCTTCCCCCTCCCCCCCTCCTCCCCCTTTTTTGTTGTTGTTTTTGTTTTTTTGGTATACATATATATATATATGTATATATATAATGTTTATGTTTCTTCTTCTTCTTCTTCTTCTTCTTCTTCCCCCCGTTTCTCTTCTCTCGTGTTCCCTTCCTTGCCCATTGGGCGCTCTCCCTGCCCGCTGCACCGCCAGACTGGGGTCTGGCAGAGTCGAGTCTGGGGAGTCTTCCGCCCGCGGGCCCCGTCCTTTGCTTCCTTTCCCTCGGCGCCCTGGCCTCCTCCCTCCTCGTTCTGAGCCCTTTCTCCTCCCCCTCCCCTCCATTTTCATTCCTCCTCCTCCTCCTCCTCCTCCCTCCCCTTCTCTTCGTCCTCGTCCTCGTCCTCGCAGTTTGGTGCGTGGAGTTTGCTGGGCTAGGACCCAAGCTGTGAAGTCGGGCTACATGCTCGACGACACCCCATGTCTTCTCTGTGTCGCAGGCGAAGACACCATACACCATCGGCTGTGGTGCGGCCAGTCAATTAGCGAGCAAAGATCAGATACTGTCGACGATTAGGCTGATCGCAAGAGCCTCTGCGATCACGTCAGATAGTCAGGATTGGAACCTGTTCACCAAGGGTCTCTTTCAGCATCCAGGCGAGTCTGTGCCAGGTCCTGGTTCTGAGGGAGGTATGGTCGTGCAGTGGGTCGAGGATCCTTCAAACACCTCGACGAACATCGAAGGCCACAGTTTCTTCGACGGGTCAGGGCTTACGAGTCCAGTGGTGGAAATGTCTCGGGCAGGCTGGGAGGCGGCGGTGTACAACGATCAGCGTCAGCCCATGTGCACGTTTTTTGGGGCCAGTGCCCAGTTTTCTCCCCCAAGCGTCTCAGGCTGGAGAGTTTTGCGGGTTGGGGGCCACCAGCGAGCTCTTCTGTGGGACCTCTACGGGCTACTCAAATTGCTCCAGCGTGGTCTCGGCTTTCCATCCCCCAGTGCCCTCATAGGTCTCTTATCAGAAACTGTCTGCTGTAAACATTTCCCGTAGACTGTGCTCTAATAGTGTGTGTGTGTGTGTGTGTGTGTGTAAGGTCAAGGCTCCTGTTGTGGACGACGGCACCTGGAATGCTTATTTATTTATTTATTTATTTATCTATTTATTTATTTATATATATATATATAAAATAGATATTGGTAGTGATCGGGCGGATGAAGCAGCCAAGCGAGGCGCTTGGAGCCACCCTTGCGCAGCTCCAGCAGATTTGCAGGAGATCGACGATCGCGTGGCGACAGCTCGAAACGTTTGTGCTTTGCCCGCCTCATACCGCTTTGGCCGAGTATGGACCTGGACAACGTTCCTCATCCTCGTCAGAACGCTACGAGTGCGACAGGGTGCTGTCACGAGTGGATTTGGTGCCGCTCGCTTTGGCGATGCCAGCGCTGTCTCAAGAGCCCGCGTTGTGAGCAGAAGCCTCCGATCGAAATCTGTTCTGGTGAGCTGCTCGCTTCCGCTCTCGAGATTGGGCAGCGAAAGCACTCGCTCAAGGTCTTTCCCTGCACCGACGGTGCGGTGCTGTATACGGTCCCGCTTATGATTAAGAAACCTCCCCCCGAAGAGCTGGCCCAGCGTTTCTTAACCAACTTGCCACAAAGCTGGCTCAGTTTCTTAAGATTGGTGGCCTTGGTTGCTAGAAATGAATCATGTACGTTCCTGGCCCCCAAAGCTGGCCCAGCGTTTCCTTAAGAAACTGCTGAAAAAGCTGGCCCAGCTTTCTTATTTCATAATTTTCTTAATGATATTTTTGACTGTGCAACAGGAGACCAGTTCCGCAATATGTCTAAAGATTGCTTGTCGGAATCACCTGCGCGGCATCACCTGCGCTGCCGGAATCCGAAGGGGCGAACGGTGCCTAGGGCGCGGACCGATGGGGGCCTGGGTGTGGAGGTTGGCGAGCGCATTGGCCAGGGGCGTACTGCTGGGATTAGACTGTTGGGGCACTGGGTGCACCAGAGACCCTGCGGTCCCCTAGGAAAGGTAGTTGCCCCTACACTCCGGGTGCCAGAGCTAGTTTCAGAGCAACTAGGGGCGGTTGGAGGGCTGAAGGCCCGAAGGGGCCTGAGGGGCAGAGTGATTTTAGTAAGGTTTTGTGGGTGCTAGAAGGACGAGTAGTAGAGACAGACTCAAGACTTTCGTCTGAAGCTCAGTCTCTCTTTTTCCCCCCGCCCCTGCTATGTAATATACTTGGTATTAGCTGAGTTGGACAGCGGGGGCGGGCGGGTTATGGGAAATTGTTGTACTGGTCGGGAAGTTCACCCATATAGCATATTAGGAGCTTGGGAACTGGCGCGCTGATGCAGTTATCATATACAGTGGATTTGATCGTGATAGTTGGTTTGCGCTCGTACCCGTTTACTCTACGAGCTGTACTTCTTGACTTGGGATACTGTTACTACATGGGTATGAGAAAATTTGACAGATCGGACATCCTATATTTGTTCGATCGAGTATCCAGAATTGGGTAAGTGGTGGGACTTCACTCTTGCTAGCTGTTTTTTCTCTTCACCAATGGATCCTGACAAGCGCACCTGCTTCCCCCATCATCCTCATCTACCTAGTCCTTGGTGACTTGGGACGACATGGGCGGGTGGGTAATAGCATATGGTTTTTGAGGGTGTGAAGTTCACCCGTTGAATAAATTATGCGTTTGGGAAAGGTCGCGTTGATTCAGCTTCATTATAGTACGGACATGCTTTGGATATTTGGCCTGCGCACGTGTTCTTTCACTCTTTGATTGGTACTTCTTGCTGGGTAAGATAACCCTACCTGATGGGTTTCAGATAGCAGACAGTTCGGACATACTTTTGAACTTACCGATCGGATATCAAGATTTGGTAATTATATTCGGCTATGATAGATGATGTCCTTCGCTAAATGGTTAAGTTGTGGAACTTCGCCCCTGTTCGTCGCTTCCCATTCACCGATGCTTCCTCACCAGCGCCCCTGCTTTTCCATTCGTCCTAATCTACCCAGGCTTTGCCGGTGCTATCGGAGGCTAGCCAGGAATAGCGGGGTGGAGGTTGGTCCCAGCTTGGGCCTGTCACCCTTCTTGTGCACGCGGGCCCGTGGTGCTGTCAAGTGTGTGTGTGTGTGGAAGTGTGCCCACGCCATGTGGCGTTTGGTTCCGCTTCTTGGGCATGCCGACACCCTCCTTCTCCTGGTCCCCGCCCTCGTCCTTCTCGTGTACTTGCTCGTGCTCCTGCTCTTCCTGCTCCTCCTCCTCCCCCTGTCTTCCTGCTCCTCCTCCTCCTCCTCCTCCTCCTCCTACTCCTCCTCCACACCCCTTCCGCTAAAACCCCTCTGCGCTGTGCCGTCTCTGCTCGGTGGCAGCGTCCGGGGCAGGCGCGATGGCGGAGATGCCGGTCACCCTGGCGCCAGTCATCGACCTGGCGGCCCAGGGGATCAATGCTCAGGCCTGCGGCAGAAGGGAGCAAGGAGCGCAGCGAGATGAGGGTGGCTTTCTTCCTCCTCCTCTTGCTCCTTTTCCTCCGCTTCCTTCTCGTTCTGCTCCTCCTCCTCCTCCTCCTCCTCCTCCTCCTCCTCCTCCTCCCCCTCCCGCCCGCCTCCCATTCCTCCTCGTTCCTTTGATTTCTTCCATGCAGCGGCTGACGTCGCAGACCTTAATTCCAACAGCAAGCCAGCTTGAGCGTGAGAGGCCGCCGCCGCGACGCAGGCGCAGCCGGCAGGCAGGCCAAGTTCCGTCCCCCCTCCCGTCTCTTCTCTTCCTCCGCCTCCTTGCGCTCCTTCCTTCCTCCGCTCTCGCCCGACAGACCGCGAAGCGCGCATCAACGTGCGGAGGTATGCAATAGTCAGGTCTGCCATCGATTCTGCAGAATGTGCTGTAGCTGCCGCCATCAGGGCCTCGCCGCGCAGAGTGAGCCGAGCCCCCTCGCGCTGCAAGTGACAAGCTCCGGGGGTCCAAGCTTGATCAAGCTTTCTTTATCGGATCGCGTTGCCGTCAAGAAGTATGACTCACGGCCCAGTGGCACAGTGGAGGTCGTAGGCGGGTTCCCTTGTTAGGCCGAGGGCTTCTTGAAAGGACTTCGGACATGTAGACTCCGGCGCGCAGATCTCTCGAGGTTGCGAACTCCTGTTGGGGCCTCATTTGGTGACTCCTTCCTGAGAGCTCGGCGGGTTCGGAAGTCCACCACTCTGGAAGATCTGCTGCTTTTGCGGGGGGCTGCGGCCGAACGCTTTCCAGGGGAGCGTCGTAACGTGCCCGAAACGGGGCAGGGCAGAACAGGAAGAGGCGGCGAAGAATTTTCCGACGCTCGCGCGTGGTGGTGGTGATGATGATGATGATGATGATCGTGATGATGGTGATACTGATGTTGTTGATGATGCTGATGATGCTGATGTTGGCGATGATGCTGGTGATGATGAGGATGAGCATGACGATGATAATGCTGATGATGAGTAAAAAGAGTATGGTGATGTTTTTGATTATGATAACGATGATGATACTGATGATGATGATGATGATGATGATGATGATGCTCATGATCATGATGATCGTGATTCTGATGATCGCGATGATGGTGATGATGTTGTTGATGATGATGGCGATGCTGATGATGATGATGATGATGATGATGATGGTCCTGATGATGATGATGATGACGATGATGATGATGATGATGATGAATGAAAAGAAGATGCTGATGATGCTGATGATGATGAGGATGTCGATGATGATGGTGATGCTGATGATGAGGACGATGCTGATGACGATGCTGATGACGATGATCATGCGTATGTATATGTTTGTGATGCTGATGCTGAAAATGATAGCGACGACGATCATGATGATGGCTATGATGATGATGGTGATGACGATGGTGATGATCATGATTGTAATGAAGATGCTGATTACTACGATGCTGATGTTCATGATAATGCCGTCGACGACGATGATGCTGCTGATGATGATGGTGAAGCTGAGGATTATTATGATGATGCTGATGATGGTACTGGATCATGGTAGTAATGATGAATATGCCGACGATCAGGATCTGTTCTGTGATGATGATGATATTGTTGCCGCGGGTGATGATGAGGCTGATGCTAATGCTAATGCTGATGCTGATGCTGCTGCTATCATGATGATGGTGAGGATGACGATCATTATGGCGATGATGACGATGATGATGGTAGTGATGATGCATACGATGATGCTGATGATGCTGATCATGATGATGATGGTGATGCTGCTGGTGATGATGAGGAGGAGCATGACGATGATGATGATGATGATGATGACGACGAATAAGGAGAGTATGGTGATGTTGTTGATGATGATGTCCACGATGATGATGATGATGCTGTTGGCGATGATGCTGGTGATGATGAGGATGAGCATGACGATGATGATGATGCTGAGGATAAGTAAGAAGAGTATGGTGATGTGGTTGTTGATGGTGATGATGATGACAACGATGATGATGATGACGATGATGATGATGATGATGATGATGATGATGCTTGTGATGATGATGATGCTGCTGCTGCGGATGATGATGAGGATGAGGCTGATGCTGCTGATGATTATGATGATGATGATGATCATGATGATGCTGATGATGATGCTGATGATGATGCTGATGATGATGCTGCTGCGGATGATGATGATGATGAGGATGATGATGATGATGATGATGATGATGATGACGATGACAACGATGATGATAACGATGATGATGATGATGCTTGTGATGATGATGCTGATGATGATGATGATGCTGATGATGATGAGGATGAGGCTGAGGATGAGGATGATGATGATGATGCTGCTGCTGATGCTGATGATGATGATGCTGATGATGATGCTGCTGCAGCGGATGATGATGATGATGATGATGATGATGATTATGATGATGATGATGATGATGATGATGATGATGATGATGATGATGATGATGATGATGATGATGATGATGATGATGCTACTGCTGCTGCTGATGATGATGAAGAGGAGGAGGAGGATATGGTGGTTACGATGGCAGTGGTGGCGATGCTGAGCGTGCTGTTCATGATGGCGTATACGTTTACGGTGGTGGTTGTGGTGGTGGCGTTGTTGCTGAGTTCCCAGTTCGGATGATTCTATATAGGCACGCTTTGCGTATCCTTACCAGCCCGTACCAGCCCGTCCGAAAACCCTGCCCCTGAAAGCTGACAGAAAATGCAACTGAAGCCACACGTATAGTGAAGCAAGGCGGGCAACCAGGGTGCGCAGAGAGATCTCTGGGAGCAAGGGGTTGGCCTTGTATGGCCTCTCCGGGCGATTCCTGAGGCTCGCGTGGGGGCGCGGGAAGGAGGAAGCGGAGGAGGATGAGGAGGAGGAGGCGGAGAAGGAGGAGGACGACGACGAGGACGATGGGGAGGAGGAGGAGGAGGAGGAGGAGGAGGAGGAGGAAGAGGAGGAGGAGGAGAAGGAGGAGGAGGAGGAGGAGTTGGAGGAGGAGGAGGAGGAGGAGGAGGAGGAGGAGTAGGAGGGGGAGAAGGACAATGAGGACGAGGACAGAGCCCTCAACATCGCCTCTTGGAGCCCTCTTGGGACTCTCTTGGGGGATCGTGGGGTATTCTTGGAGCTCTTTAGGTCATCCTGAGGGCCATGGATCAAGAGGGGGGGTCCTAACGTTTGGTCCCCCCCCCTCCCCCTGGGGCTATCAAGATCGTATCGTGGGGCCCCCTTGGGATGCTCTTGGGATGCTCTTGGGCTGATCTTGGGCGCTTTTGGGGCCGCTTTGGGGACCTCTTGGGCCCTTCTTGGTGCTCTCTTGGGCCATCCTGGGGTCGTCTTGAGGCCTCGACAGCGCAGCGAGAAGGCGAGATGGCAAGCATCATTGATTTGCCTTCGGGTTTTAAGTGGTTTGGGCCTCTTGGGGGGTCCTGATGGGGGCTCCGAGAGCACCTGGAACAGTCTCGTGGCCCTCGTCGGGCCTCCTGGAGGTATGTCGCAAGCTACCTTGAGCCATCGTCGGCTCTTTTGGGCCGCCTCGGAGGCCATCTTGGAGCATCGGAGGCCCTCGTTGGGCCATCTTGGTCCTTCTTGGGCGCCCTAACCGCTCGAACCCCCTCCCGCCCAGACCCAGGGAGGCCAGACCCAAAGAGGGGGGGGGGGTACACCGCTCCGCAGGGAAGAGGTTTTCGGAAGAGGATAACAAGTAACTGTTATACCACTTTAGCCTAAAGGGCTAGTGGGACTACTGTCAATCCCCCTGTCCAGCGCGCATTGCTTTTCAATTGAAGTGCCCCCCTCGGGGCCCGCATTTTTGATCAGGGGAAGTCTTCGTATGCAAACTGCGTTCCTGGCACCCGACTGCCACAACGACGGCTGCCGCCGGATTTTTCCTCGCAGTTGATAAAGAACCGCGCGTTCTCTTGAGACGTCCGTGCATCCTGCGAAGGGATCGCGCTGTCGGCCGGGTCTTCTCCACACTTTGCTTAGGCGTTGCGCTCTCTCGACGTGAGGAATCGCGCTCTCGCATGAGACTTTCTCACACTTTGCTGAAGAATCGTGCTCTCGCTGGAGGCTTCCGCGCCAGTTTCGAAGTTCGCTCTCATGCCCCGTCCGCCCGTCAGGGCCCACTCGCCCGACCAGCCCGTTAGGCTAGGGTCCGCCCGCCCGACCCGCCCATTGGGGCCCGCCCGCCTGACTCGCCCGTTCGGATCCGCCCCTTCGCTTTCTTGGATGCCCGCGCGCTCGCTTTAGTGTCCCGCCTCCCTGACCCGCCCATCAGGGTCTGCCCGGTTGAGTCCGCCTGCCCGACCCGCCCGTGAGGGTTGGCCTTCCAATTCTTCCCCCCGCCCAACTATCCTGTGGTGTTGGGGCCCTCGTTTTGAAGAGACAGCGCCCCGCGTCTCCCACCTCCTCTCCTCCCTCCTCCTCCTCCTCCTCATCCTCCTTCTCCTTCTCCTCCTCCTCCTCCTCCTCCTCCCGTCACCCCCCTCACCTCGGTACGCCCCTCACACGTTTCGTGGCCCCATTGGGAGCTACACCTAAGGCCCCAGTGCCTGCGCCCGCATGCCGCCCCCCCCCCCTCATCTTGGCACACCCCTCGTTCGTTTCGTGGCCCCATAGGGAGCTCCACCCAAGGTCACAATGGCGCAGATCGCATGCGTCTCCCCCACCCATGCGTCTCCCCCACCCAGATCGCATGCGTCTCCCCCCACGCAGATCGTAAGCCACTTTTTATGTTTTTGAAAAATAGCACAAAAACATGTAAGTCACCC